>JASANF010017189.1:0-38139 GCA_030248245.1 Trissonchulus sp. WLG1_4
CAAACCGCCTAAATCAGCCACTTATCGTCCACAGCGACGGCTGTTGTACTGTTGGACCAGTGGTAAAAACTGTATGGCAGTACGGTATGTGCTACGCTTACCCTAGAGGCAGCGCTCCATCTATGCAGATGGATTCTACCTAAACGGGAAGGCGCTAGCGCTACCTAAACCTAGTATATGTTCTAAATTATGCGATATATATGTACATTTTTATATGCTATATACAGAAAATTTTTTCCTTTTTCCTTTTCAATTCTAAATTTACGAAATTTTAGGAAATTTTTCTGAGCTTTTTCGCTCTTGAAATTCAACGAATTATATACTATATATATACTATATATTTTGATCCGTAATTTAGAAATTTTCGCAAATTTTGGGGTATATTTTGACATACTTTTGGGACGAAAATTTTTGAGAAAGACCCCATAAATGGTTCGAAAGACGTGCCAAAGAGATCGCTTTGCAAAAAGCGAACGTCCTTTTTCCATCTACGGGTGATCGCTCTGCAAGCAGCGAACTCCCCGGGATGTGGATTGAATTAGGAACCATTTACGCACGTGTATACACGTATATACATATTTTGACGTGCAAAAATTTGCAGCAAGTACGCAAAAACGACGCGTACTATGGGGATTATTACCCCCACATTTCCTACCTATCTCCCCCCCCTCCAAAATTTCCTTTTCTTTTTCTTTTTATTTATCCTGAAACCATAGGGACTTACCTTTGGTTTTTCTTCACTGCGGTGTTTTGGTTTCGCGTTGTTTCCGCCTTCCAAATTTCCCTTCCCCCTCCTCTTCCCATCCTCATCGCTCGTCACCGCAGACTATAACTTTGCTCGCCATGCATTGTTTCAATTCCCGATTCAAGAACTGCTATTTGCCACCATTGGTTCAGCTGTTTAACTTTTCCCAGTGTTCAAGACAGTTTCTGCTTCCCGAGGAGTACCCTTACCAGCCACCGTTATTTTCCTCTGCCCTTTGGTTGTTCATGCCATGTATTATTTATATTTTATTGATATTCATTACTTGTTATAATTGACGATATATTTTTCATTTTTGCATTGTTTTCATAATTCATTCATTTACCAACAGTCGGCCTGTGTAGTGATACGTAGTGGCTTTGGTTCAGTAACTGGAATATTTGGCGTCCGCCATATTGAAATTTCAAAAACACGTTTGCGCATGCTCAGATTAATCACGTGCAACCAATCACAAGTCGACTGCTCAGACTGCTTACGTTGGATTGAACGGCCACAGTCAGCCCATTTGGTCACGGGACGATCAGGCCAATGATATTTCAGTCAGTTCTGCGTATGTTGTCAAGGGTGACAAAGTGCTCAAAACTTGAAGGGAGATTTTTCTTGTGCATAAGTAGGGGCAGGAAAACCATAATATGTGTCAATCCGTCTTGGCAGACGGAATACACATAAGTAAACCCCCCGTACTTATCATGTGGCGCATTAACTCAGAAATGACTACCAAATGGCACGACTGATTCTGACAATTTATGAGATAATCATTTGAAACTGATAATATATTTGGCGCATTATTTGAACTGATATGCGATGTGTAATTCTTTTTTGTTTTGTTTTGTCGTTTTTTATATATATATGGTGATATAAATGGTATAATAAGCAGATAATAAGAAAGCTTCATCATTTTTATTTTATTTTGATGCAATAGAAGAATTGAATTTTTTTGTAACAGGTTATAACTCGCTGTGCTTTAATTCAAATTATGCTATAATGTTTTATATTTTAAAAGTAGATACAAATTCAAAATTACATCAAATTCTAGAAACATACGGATAATAGACGGAGATCATGAATTCACGGAACGAGAACTACCAGACTTAACCTAATCTAACCCAAAATTTGTATCTTACTTACAATAATATATCATTTAGTCTTTTATTTTTACTAGTCTCTGTATTAACTTGTGATGTGTAGTTTTATACTAATGCGTGTGTTTAGACGTTGCATTGTTGTATGAATGTAGTTTTAACAGATGTATGTATGTGTTATGATGTATGTATGTAATAGATGAATGTATGTACGTCATGTACGGTATCGTAACCCCAAAAATAAGATAGAGTTTCTGCCACTACGAAAATTTCACCATGTTACTTCATCTCATTTCAAAGGAGTAAGGAGGAGTATATATACTACGGAAAGATACTACCATCTTTATATACCTATATTTAGCCCGGATAAACCATGTACGATTTTCGGGACTGGGATTTGTACGAGTCATTTACATGGCACTTTACACCAGGACCCACTTGGGACTATGACGGGCTACGAACAAGCGGTATTACCGCTATCCCCCCCTCCTATAATATCTCGGATACTAACTCCTTCTGGCTCTTAGGATTGATACTATAGAGTGGCACGGTTTCAACCTACTCTACGATACCTGTACTATGTAGCTGTCCTTACCAATATATGAAATAGTGGCGTATATATATATTATGGAATATATTTACCAATTTTTCACTTCCCTCAAAATTAACTCCCTCGGGACTAAAACTTGAAACAAATTTAGGGTCCAAATTTCGGGAGAGGGGGGGATGTCAAGAATGACGAAGTACACATAACTCAAGTTGCATCACCAAGTGCAACACACTCTGTACTCCTAGTGTACTCTGCCGTGTGAGTCCCTCGGCATCTGTAGCTAATATTCCTCGATACGATCAGACCAGTGAGTCTGTATCCTTCTGTTGGGTGGGTAGGCTGCGTCCCATTGTGTTCCTTATATTGTCCCTATTGTTGTCTTTCTGCGTACATGCATTGCCCCTATATATTTCTACACCAATAAACCCGTTTACTTTCCGTTGCGCTTTGTCTTCATCTTGCCCTCATTCGTAGTCAGGTAGGCGACTGATCACCTCTTTGCTCGGACCTGTTCAAGCTCACCGCTTGACTTCACAGTCTACCCGCCGTTGGTTTTAGTTCCCGTTCACAGCACTTGCTTTTAAATACATTCATATTAAACTGAAGACAAAGCTCGCTAGTTGCCGTGAAGACCAGATGCTCTACGGGGGTTTGTTTGTGACGTCCAGTTAACTTCATTGGATTGGTTCGAGGCTGAAGCTCCACCCCGCGGACCGGTCGGCCCGGTCGGCCCGGTCGGCCCGGTCGGCCCGGTCGGCCCGGTCGGCCCGGTCGGCCCGGTCGGCCCGGTCGGCCCGGTCGGCCCGGTCGGCCCGGTCAGCCCGGTCGGCCCGGTCGGCCCGGTCGGCCCGGTCGGCCCGGTCGGCCCTGGGCCGGCCCGCTGCCACGCGGCCCCGGGCCGGTGGCGGGGCGCGGGCCGCATTGCAGCCGGGCCGGGCCGGGGCCGGGCCGTCTGACTGAGCGTCGGCCCGGGGTCCGCCACCGGCCCCGGCCGATCTCTAGGAGATATGCACGTCAAAACATCAGAAATAGTATTTTGGGCAACTTTCCTTCAAGAATAATAGGTCATTTTGGCTGTTTTTAAAAAATACGGCCCAAATCCTTGATTCCGCCACGCCCCCTTAAGCAGTGTTGAAATATATTTCTATTCATGTTCCACGTCATCATTTCCGACGTTCGCAAGCTGGCACAGATAGGCAACAAGTATCTGGCAGCCTTTCTACTGTCTCGGAAATGCACGCACGCAACTCAGAGCGCTGTTCTATTCACAAATATTGCTATTTTAGAAACTGATAAAAAGTGTGATTTTACGAGTTCTCAAATGTGAAGATACGAAACCAAGGCTATATCTTCGATATAATTTTGACATTTTAGGAGCGGGAAAACCCGCCTCAAATAGTGGGTAGCCCGGAATATATAACAGTTGGGGGGGGGGAAATAGTGGAAATAGTAAATTTATTTTTTGGAGTAGACACTTTGAGGGAAGCATTTTTTGTAATAGAACCCCTAGCCACAAATTTGGATTTTCTGAGCTATGACCCCTTGAAAATTGCATTTTCAGTGTTTTTGAAAATGAACGTAGGCCAAAGTTCGAAGCCAAAGATGGCTGTAATATTTGTTTTTGGATAGTTTTGACTGCGTTATGATGTTTTAAGGCATCGTCTAGGCTTAGTTGGCAGGATTCTCTTGGCTAAGCTGGCAGGATTTTTTCTGAAAATTTCGATTTTTTATTGCCTAAGCCTGAGCCTAAGCCTAAGCCTCAACCTAAGCCTAAGCCTAAGCCTGATACTATGCCTAAGCCTAAGCCCCATGCTAAGCCTAAGCCCTAAGCCTAAGCCTAAGCCCAAGCTTAAATTAAGGCCAAGTTGGAACTTAGTCAAAAATTGGACGTTTCTGGCCAATTTGGCCAATTTTTTGGCAGGAACCCGGTCAAAGAGCCAAAGAGTCAAAGAGGACAAACCTTCGTCGTTTTTTGGTAACGAAGCTTTGTCTTTTTGGACAAACGTTCGTCTTTTTGGATCAAGCTTCGTCTTTTAGGACAAACCTTGGTCCTTTTGGACGAATCCTCGTCTTTTTCTGGTAACAAATGTTCGTTACCAGTAACAAATTGGAAACTTTTTTTGCAATGTACTGTATCTCAGGAAATCCAAAAAATAAAATAGGGTTTCTTGGAGCAAAAATGTTTCCCCAAGGTGCTCTACTCAAAAGGTCCACTATTTCCCCCCCAACTGCATTTAACCCCGATTTCATTCGAAATCGCTACTTATGACTAATGATGCATATTTTTCTAGAAAAATGTAATAAATTTATTTTCTACGCAAAAAGAAACTAAAACTTTTGATATGTAAGCTCAATTCAACTATGCATATTTCGCATCTTTTTTTAGTTGGCAAAATTAAGATTTTCAGTATAAATGAGCTAAATATGTTGCAAACAAAACTGTATTAAGTATATTATTATGTGTTATTTTATGAAAATAAACTTCAGGCTGTTATTACGGCTGTATTGGTCATAATTTTCGACGATTAGCCGTAATATGTCAAAAAACAATGATTTTCGACAAAAATTGAATTTTTTCGAAAAGGCATAAATCAACGTTTTTTCGCTTGGAAAGTCCTAAAAATGAATGAACTCAGCGCATGCGAAAACCTATAAAAACGTGTTTTCACGGTGAAAAAATATAAGTTTGAATTCCCTCCCCCGCCTCAGTTGCACCGCGTAATCAAATCTGAAGCAGACATTATCAAAAAAATTGAACATTCTTGTACAGATTACATGAAGCAAAAGCACAGAAGCAGAGCACAGAAGCGAAACAGCGTTAATGCTAATAATTGTGCATATAAGAAATATGAAAAAATTATAAAATAAGAATTAACTATTAGAAATGTTACATAGATTAAAACTGTTATGTACATAGATTTATATATACTAGGTCTCAAATATGACAAAATTCTTAATTTTGTTAAAAAAGTATACAAACAGTATAACAAAAATAGTACAGAAAAGTATATACAAAACCCACTTCTGTACTTTTTTTGTAGTCACAATTTTTCCAATGCACAGTGTGCGAAAAATATATTTTCAATATCTGAAAAACAGACAGATTGAAAAATATCAGTTATTACTCGATAAATTAAAGGCCTTTGGCATGTCTAAAGCTACCGTAACTTACTCAACAGCTATCTTTATGGACGTTCCCAAAAGGTTAAGATTGAAAACAAACTCTCTACTCTTGCCCCTGTGACTAAAAGGATACCTCAGGGGTCACTTCTGTCGCCATTGCTGTTCAATGTTTATGTCGCGGACCTGTCTTGGATCCAAAAAGCGGTGCCGATGATACGCTTTGCGGATGATACTAATTTATATACAAAACAAAAAAACACCTCAAGAAGCAGCTTGTACGCTTACCAATACCATGGTTGCAGTGGTTAACTGGTTAACGGCCAACTTTCTTATGCTCAATCCATCAAAGAGTCAGTTCAGCATTCTTAGCCACCGTTTCTCAAAGCAGACACCACCTGCGGTGGTCGATGGAATTCCAATTGAAGCCAAACCAGAAATAAAAATACTGGGGTTTATTTTGGACTCCAACCTTACCTGTGAGCGACAAGTCAATACAATGATCCGCAGAGCAGCATGGTCACTATCCCAACTACGACAAATACGTGATTTGCTTCCTTGTAAGACATTGATTTCCTTATACAGAACTTACTGCCGCTGCCATTTAGAATATGCATCCAGTATTTTGCTTGGTATTAGCAAAAATAGAGCTGAGCGAATGGAACGTTTTCAAAGGTCAGCTTTAAGGCAACTACTACAAATGCCCTTAACTGAGAATCCGATTGAAAGATGTTACGTGGGTGAGCTGAGTACCCGCCGCTCAATACGGGGCTTGATGTTTTCCTACGATTGCTTACTCAAAAATGGCTTAAAGTTCATGACTGAACTATTTCGATACTCAGACACGCCGTACGCGAATCCGCAGACTTAGAGTGCCCAAAGATCGTACAACGACTGGTAAAAATTCGTTCAAGTCCATCATGTCCTTGCAATGGGATAAATTACTGGAAAAAGGCACAGACGTCCAGTGGAATACGAAAAAAGAATTTTACAGTTATATCCGCAATAATATAAAGCTTAAAATTTAAATTACAGTTTAATTACCTATTGGTCATGTTTATGTTATTACTTGATCTTTCTTGCCGTCAAGCTAACGAGCCACCTCGGCTCATGCATCTGACGTTAATAAAGTAGTAGTAGTAGTAGTAGTAGTAGTAGTAGTAGTAGTAGTAGTAGTAGTAGTAGTAGTAGTAGTAGTAGTAGTAGTAGTAGTAGTAGTAGTAGTAGTAGTAGTAGTAGTAGTAGTAGTAGTAGTAGTAGTAGTAGTAGTAGTAGTAGTAGTAGTAGTAGTAGTAGTAGTAGTAGTAGTAGTAGTAGTAGTAGTAGTAGTAGTAGTAGTAGTAGTAGTAGTAGTAGTAGTAGTAGTAGTAGTAGTAGTAGTAGTAGTAGTAGTAGTAGTAGTAGTAGTAGTAGTAGTAGTAGTAGTAGTAGTAGTAGGCAATTAAAGGCCATCCCTAACTCTTGGAAAATATGTAATACCATTTTGCTGCACAAAAAAGGCGTTCTGACAGACCCAGGAAATTGGCGGCCAATTGCTATGATGCTTACAATCTACAAGTTATATACCAGCATTCTTGCTGATAGAATTTATGATTGGGCTAAGGAAGAAAAAGTATTCTCCAGCTTTCAGAAAGGTTTCGACAAATCTGAAGGATGCTATGAACATGCTTTTGTACTAAAATCTGTTATAGAGGATGCAAGATCTAAAAACAAAAATCTATGCGTCGCATGGCTTGACATAGTCAATGCTTTCGGATCGGTAGCTCATAATCTCATTACAGGGGTGCTTCAGCGTGCCGGAATGACCCAAAATATGACTGATTTGATTCAAAACCTTTATGACGGTGCACAGATGCAAGTTAAAACAGCTAATGGAACGTCAGACACATGGCCAGTATTATCAGGTGTGAAACAAGGATGTCCACTTAGTCCAACTTTGTTCAAACTAGCCATAGAACCGATTCTTCGAGCTGCTGATAATTTGAAAGACTCTTGTGGTTACAAGATTAATGATTTTTGTTGTTCAATTTTGGCATATGCTGACGACATAGTTTTAATCGCCAAAAGTCCCGAAGCAATGAAAAAAATACTATCAGACGTAGAAAAACAAGTCGAATGGTGCCATATGAAACTAAAGCCAGCTAAGTGCGCATCCATGTCTATGCACCAAGGCCACGCTGACATCAAACAAACTTTTAATCTAAAGACCGGTATAATGACAGCTTTGAAAGATGGAGAGTGGTACAAATATCTTGGAACACCGTTAGGATCCAGATGTAATCAAACACCAACGAATTTGCTGCAAGAGTTGCAAGAACAGTGGTCCGGGATTGTAGAAAGTCGACTAGCTCCATGGCAAAAACTTGATTCCCTTGTTCGTTTCATTCTACCGAAACTGCAGTTTTTGATTCGGGGATGTCGCATGTTTAAAACACAACTTACAAAATTTGATAATGATGTTAGAAAAAGTCTTAAAAAGGCACTCAAATTACCTAATCAAGCAGCGACTAGCTACATCTATGCAGACAGGAACATTTGTGGACTTGGAATTACACCAATTGCAGATGAATACGACATAATGACAATCGTCCACGCCTTTAAAATTTTAACCTCACCAGACGAATCAATAAGAAACTTAGCATGGAAACAGCTTTATACTGTGACATCAAATTACTTGCGCAAAACAGCCACAACAACTGACTGCATACAATTCCTGAACGATAATTTTCGAGAACTCCCACTCAAAACGTCAACTTCTTGGATGGACGTTAGAAAAAGTCTTCGTTGGTTATCGAAAAAACTGAGTATCTGTTTTGTTTTGGAAAATGAAGAAATAGCCGTCCGCTGCAATTCGGAAGCAACGTTAGTAACCAGTGACAACCGCCATCTGTTAGTTAAACATCTTAGGCAATCGCTACGACTGTACTACAGCAGTAAATTAGCAGCTTTCCCGAATCAAGGAAAAGTAGCACAATGTGCAGGAGAAAATAAGAGCCAGGCTCACGGTCACTTCCACACTACAGGTGCGTACACTAGTTTTGCTGCTTATAAATTTATTCACCGCGCTAGATTAAATGTTCTTCCAGCAAACGCCGCCTTCAAACAGTGGACTGGAAAGGGAGATCCGAGATGTAGAATTTGTGGATTTTCTCAAGAGACCCTCCATCACATTCTAAACCACAGCATGAAGCACTCGGCCTTATATCAGCTGCGTCATGATAGCATTGTACATCAGCTGCAACGTGCAATTCCGGCTAAAACGGGAATAAAGCAGGTCGACCAGAAACCCAAAGGAGCATCGATGCGACAGCGTCCAGACATAACAGTTATCGACTATACAAGAAAGCAAGCATATCTAGTGGACGTTAGAGTTTCTTTTGAAAACGGTGCTCACTCACTAACAAGATCTCGTGTGCAAAAAGAGAAGAAATACGAACAATTAGCGGATGACATGAGAGTCGGTTTAGGTCTAAAAAGTGTCAAAGTCTTCGGATTTATTGTCGGCTCTCTTGGAACATGGCACAGGGGCAATAATTATACTCTTTCTAGTCTTGGGGTTTCCAAAAGATATGCCAACCTGATGAGAAAACTACTCTGCTCAGATACTATCCATTGGAGCAGCCAAGTATGGCGGGAACACGTTGAATCTACATTACCAATTTGAAGCTTAATGAAACTTTAAGCGGAACCTGAAATAAAATCGAATGTACAGCTTATTTTGAACGTTTATGCTACTCTACTCCTTTTGCTGATGCATTTGTGTTAGCAGTGCAATAATAAAAATGTAGTAGTAGTAGTAGTAGTAGTAGTAGTAGTAATAGTAGTAGCAGTAGTAGAAGAGTTTCTCCCAAAAACTACACCTTTCCGTTTAGTTTTGCGCTATTTATGATTATACCCAAAGTGACAGCTGCAAAATCTCTACAGTCTACACTGATTGGCGTTGCTTCTGCAAAAGATAAAATATTTGAACAAGAGCTGTACTTGTGCTTTTGCAGAATTGTCTGCAGTGTGAACAGGCTGTGCTTGTGCGTGTGCCTGTGCTTGTGCTTGTGCTTGTGCAAGTGCCAGTGTGAACCCGGCCTAAATTTCAGAGCTAAAAGCTCTCTTTGTGCAACGTATGAGCAAAACTGCTGTGGCGACACTACCACCTTAAATGGACTTAAGGTGGTAGTTGCGTTTTCGAGGTTTTTGTGATATCTATGTAAACTTTGCGCCACCAGTACTCAAGTTATAAGTGACGCCTGAGCATGAATTTTTGGGACAGTACTGTAGAGGTCAAAATCCCCAGGCATGTCTCTCACTTTTTCGAAATTTCACCTGTGGACATTTTTAGAGGGTTTTAATAACAAAAAAATATCTTAAATTTTCGGTGCGTTTGCTTTTCAGCTATTTTCTCAGTAAATTGACTAGTTATTAAAAAAGTGGGGGACATGCTTGGGGATTTTAAACATGTCAAAAACCTTACCAACTTTCAGCCCCAACAGGTAATCGTATGATTCAGAGCTGTGGCGCAAACTTTTTGAAAAAAATTGTAATATTTTGGAAAGGACCTTTCTTTAGTGGCTTATATTGGAAACAAAATCACAGATAAAATTTCAATGCATGGCATACATTTAGAAAAAATATTGTTTTTCCTAATGCAAAAGACCGCTTGTGATTTGAATTTGTAAACGCTGAGCTATGGTGTCTCAAAAAAACACCTAAAAACGCAATTACCCCCTTAAATCCGTTTTAAGAATAGATACGTTTAAGCAGGGGGGTTGTGGGTATCCATATCAATCTTATGATCGAAAAAAATAGATTTTCACTTTTTGAATGCGTTAATACTTATCAGTGTCCCTTAGCCAATTCATACTAGCAAGAGTATGACACTCTTTCCCTATTCTAGCTAATCGGCCGGAACGACACTCCGGCCGAAATAGCCCTTGTACATATTGATTTCAGGGGGGGAGGGGGGGCACTCATCCTTCTTTTAGCACACCAGCATGAACTCTGTGGTGAGCTCGTGGTGTGCTGAAACGGAGGGGGGTGGGGTGCCCCCCATGAAGTCAAAACGTAAAAGGGCTATTTTAAACGGCTAGAAAGGAGCATCGTTCCGGCCGATTAGCTATGTAGGATAGGCCGAAGAGTGTCATACTCTTCCCTATTATGTACTCTTGATTGCATACTAGTCATTATGCAGCTTTTGGACTGCTTTTAAGCAGTACAATCCAGCACTGGAAAACTATAAGGACAGAGACAATCCTTTTAGTAGCATAAACCGGGTTTTACAATAACTTTGTTTCAGAACCTGACAGTATCATAATTATTACATGTTAACTTGGTTTAGGATGTGCTCTTGAAAGATTTAAACATAAAACAGTTGTACACTTAAACATTTAACAAGCCCAATCTGCGGCAAAATCTTCAGTAAGTATTAAGAATTACGTTCAAGTAAGCTGACCAGCAGGTCAGCTGAAACCTGTTGTGCAGCAGATAATTATTTTATTTTAAAATGTGTATGCAAAAGTTCAAAGCGTTTTTATCTTAAAATAAGTTGTTTTTGCAAAAAGATGCTGCCAACAAAATTATTTGTTCAAAATGTACGGAAGTCGTAAACCTACAATTACGAAGAAAAATACACTCAGTCAAACAAAAAAATTGAAAATCTTACTTAAATATAACTTCGTTACCGACGTAAGGTCGAGGTGAGCCGTTCGTGACTGGTCAGTGGTTACGCTAACTATTCACCATCACTGTTTCAAGAGACACACCTTTAGCAACATGGAATTTGTTGGTAAATGGTAAGCACCCACGGTGCTTAAACGCATGAGATTATCGACTTGAATTTAAGTTTATTGTACTTACATTGAATCTGAAGCTCGTTTTTTATGTTCAGTCAGACTGACTATTAGCAACGTTTTACATTTTAGTTGAATCCGCTTGGCAGCAACTGTTTGTATGTGGCCGGTTAGCTCAGTTGGTAAGGCGTCCGATCCGTAAACGGGAGGTTGGTGCTTCGACTTTACTCCGGCAGCTTCTTTTTGAATATTTTTTACCTGACGCTGTCATTTCGGTCTTCTAGCAGAATACAGTCGATTAACTTAAGGGAAGCTGCACAGAATAAAGCGGCAAATACACTGTAAATTTAGGTGACACACGCACATACACACACGAGCTGATGCTATTGCTAACATGCAGACAGACGCAATTCTTGCACAGTTTAGTGTTATACCGCCAAAATCAAGATTAAGTAAGGGTTGTAGCATGGCTGCAAGTGCACTCAGAGGTTTGTATGCACGATGCGATGGAAAGCTCCGAGTGCAAAGCACGAGTGCGCGCAGCGCACGAGTGCTTTTCACGAGGGCTTTCCAAGCAGAGTTGCATACGAATCTCTGAGTGTCAGCGCTGGCCATGATACAACCGACTTGTCATATGGCTTTGACACGTAAAAAAGAAAAACTATAGGTAGCGGTGGGATTCGAACCCACGCATATCTGACTTTTGTTTTCCAGTCAGTGCCATAGACCACTCGGCTACGCTACCTTCGACGATAAGTTTTTTAAATGACAGTAAATTATCGAACAATAATATCTTTTGCTGTGCATGAACATGCCTATCTAAATGCAACATGCAGTGTAGACTGAACATACTACGTAATACGTACATACGTCACTTGTCAGCATTATTTGGGTTTTTGTCAAGGTAGTTGTGCAGCAGCCGTAGTCGAGTGGTTACGACGTCTGGCTGGCAATCCTGGCGATTTAGGCGCATTCGTTCGATTCTTGTCTTGTCTTTTTAAGGTTCCTTCTTATTTCTGAGTGAGCAGCGTGCGACAAATCTGTGAGTGCACGCTAAGGCGAATTCGTTGATGCTCACTGTGTGTTCAGAGAGTGCAACAAATCTCTGAGTGCACTCCTGGGAGTAAAGTGATTAGAAGAGTAGCACGTATCAGAGATTTGTAGCACGGCCAGTTACATAGCAGCCATGTGACAAAGACCTGTTGTGCTGTGGCACAACGGAAAAAAGCCCAGTTTATGAGATTTCGAAGGAGGTTATTACAGGTGCAAAACGATAAAACAAGTCAAAAGTTATAAACAGGAACTCGGAAGCAACACAGAGTCTTAATAACCGAAGTTATTTTAGGAATGCAATCGGACTTAATTAAGTCGGACTTAATCGAGTCGGACTTAATTAGGTCTGCATTCCTAAAATACTGGACTTAAGTGGACTTAATCAAGTCCGCTGCAAATTTAAGTCCACTTAAGGTGGTAGTTTCGTATGTGCAGTTTTTGTCGCGATTCGCTGTAACCAACAGCTAACTTTATGAAATTTGGCACACATATGAGGCACTTTTGGGCAAACATATGGGGAAATTATTTGTTCTTTATAATCAGTTACACCATAGTTATAACAAAAAAAGTAGTGTTTTTGACATTTTTTGGCTATTTTTACAATATTTTGTAATTTTTAAATAACTTTTTCTCAAAAACAGTATTGATTTCCACTAAATTAAAAAAAAGGAATCTAGATATTTTACTTAAGATCAGTTTGGAACGTTAAAACATAAATTTAACTGCAACTGTTTTCAGGAAATTGACACTTTCTGAATTTAACTCCGATTTTCACTTTAAAATGATGTGATGTAAAATTTAAGCTACGCATATCTTCAAAAGTCGGCACCAAACTAGATAAAGTTGTACCACAGTGTTGTGTCAAAATTCATATTACCAACTGTTATATAACCAGGGTTATGAGCTCTGAAGTCTATCACCATTTTTGACAAAAAACGCTCGAAAATACGTGACAAGACGTGAAGTTTTATATTCGTTTTACCTAGCCTCCGTATTGTCGTTTGAATGTATTAGCGGTCACATTGGAAGACAATAGGTCACTTTAGACTATGGTGGTGGAATTTATTGCCATGGTTGCCATGGCAACGCATACGAGTTCATTATACTAAAATATACGTCATGTACTCGAAAGTGTCAATTTGCTGATTATGTGTGCAGTCTATATTCATAATATCAAGAGTACATAATAGGGAAGAGTATGACACTCTTCCCTATCCTAGCTAATCGGCCCGGACGATGCTCCGGCCGAAATAGCGCTTTTACGCCTTGATTTCAGGGGGGGGGGTACCCCCCCCCTCGAATCATGACATGTCTTGATTTCAGGGGGGGGGACCCCCCCCTCACAAGCGGGAAGTGTCTTGATTTCAGGGGGGGGTACCCCCCCCTCGTTTCAGCAGACTGCCAGCTCGAAATCGGTGGTGTCTTGATTTCAGGGGGGGGGGTACCCCCCCCTGGTTTCAGCACACTGCCACGGTGATGTCTTGATTTCAGGGGGGGGGGTACCCCCCCTCGTTTCAGCACGTTACCAGCTCACCATAGATTTCATGCTGGCAGTGTGCGGGAACCAGGGGGGGGGGTACCCCCCCCCAGAAATCAAGACACCACCGATTTCGAGCTGGCAGTCTGCTGAAACGAGGGGGGGGTACCCCCCCCTGAAATCAAGACACTTCCCGGATTTGAGGGGGGGTCCCCCCCCTGAAATCAAGACATGTCTAGATTCGAGGGGGGGGTACCCCCCCCTGAAATCAAGGCGTAAAAGCGCTATTTCGGCCGGAGCATCGTCCGGGCCGATTAGCTAGGATAGGGAAGAGTGTCATACTCTTCCCTATTATGTACTCTTGATAATATTTAACCAAAATGAAGAAAACTAAAATGTCTAGATTCCTTTTTTTGCAATTATTGATAGGCATTGTACTTTTTGTTTTCTCAAGCCATAAAGTTTTACGAAATTCAAAAAAGTTCTGTTTTGAAGCTTAGATTTAAAGTACTGAAGCAATTTGAAAACTTATCCAAATGAAACTATCCATGTATTGAGACACCTATCAGTGAATTTAGACTAAATTGGAATTAAACTTCATCAAGTCATATTCTTTCTATAATCAAACATAGCGCAAAAACATGAAAAAATGCAAAATTTGAGATTTTTCACAGCGTCTTTTGGATAAACTGTCAAAATTGTCAACAAAACAAATACTTGACCTTACGGTACCATTTTTGGTCATTAAAATGCAAAAAACCGCTAATGAATAGCTTCTAAGACAACCGAGTAACAGCTCATCAAAAAAAGCTGCACATACGAAACTACCACCTTAAGTCCGACTTAACTGGACTTAAACTTGCAGCGGTCTTAATTAAGTCCACTTAAATCCGGAATTTTTGGAATGCATTAAGTCCACTTAAGTCCGCTGGTTTAAGTCCAGTTAAGTCGAGTCCAGTTAAGTCCATTTTAGAAAAAGGCCCTAAAAGTCGGATTCTAACTGTCTGTGGAATACACTAGCTGCCGTTTCTACCGTGTAACCCTTGAAGTGAGCTCAGTGGATTTATCACTTTGAAAAAGTCTTTTGGGACGAGTAATCGGAAGGGTCAGTTTGGGAGTCCCTACAGTGCTGATGACCGTATCAGGGGTTGAAAATTGTCACGAGTCGGCTCACTACTCATATTACCATCGTAAGCTGACAATTGCTCAGTTCATTATTTCTGTTTTTTGTTAAAGTCGTATAAAGTCCGAGTAAAAGTCGTTTATATTTAATAAACCAAAGGAATATCTAGAACCTGCGTCTGTCGTACCCTTGCTTAAGCACTCAGGTAGAGTGTAGTTTGACACAATTGTAAGTTTTTGCGCAACCGAATACCACATACAATTGTTACAATTGTAACAATTGTAGGTTTGTGCAATCGGGCCCAGGCTGCAGCACCAGTCACAGCAGGAAAGTGACAGCACAGTGAAAGCGAGACAGCAGACAGGCTGTGCAACACTGTAACACTTAAACACAGTCTTAACCAGTGACTAGCAATAGTGAACGCAGACACAATTATACAGCAACCGCACAGTAAAACATGCAGCCGCACACGCAAAGCATACTTTGCACTACAGTACACTAATCATAGCAGAATAAACTTAAACACCTGTTGCGCTGTGGCGCAACAGAAGAAAACACAGTGTAATAGAATTTTAGTATCAAAACTAAAGAGCTGCTGGGCTGTGGCCCAACATATGAAATGGTTAAGTGCTACTATAGAAATCAGTTCTAATACTGTAGAAGCAAAATGTATACACACCCATGTACGTCGAAAATTATGACTTAACAGCAAGTTCGTGTGCCGGATATTTCAAGGAGCATGAAGTTCTCAAGCCATTTTAACTAATATGATCAAGATTAACAACTTGATCAAAGTTGAAACTTTGTATTACATCTGCGTCCGAATTTAGAGCAACTGCAAAAACAGTACTAGCATGCCACGCTTAATTTTACCGATACGGTAAAATAGTACTTGCTGTGGTCATGTGGAGGAACTCTACAGTCCACACTCGTCAACAAAAGTGCTTGTTAGACGGTAGGTATAGTGGGTAGTAGGTATCTTAATAATACAGACAAAAGTGTCAACGGGATTAGAATTGGTTTTAATTTCGCGAAATATGATATATATATAATATGTAAGTGGTTGCGTTAAGTTAAACAAAAAAGAGCAGCTCTAATTAGTTTCATAGTGTTACAGTTAGTATATATTCATAAAGTATCCTGGCCTAGCAATGATGATCTGCAGGTCATTATTGGCTCGTTGGTAAGAGAACCGTCAGCGTTTTTCATAATAACATCTGTTCTTAGAGGCTCCAGAGTAGTGTGCAGAAGCACATTGTTATAAGAGCTGTTCTGGGCAGTACGGTTGCGCATGATAGCGAAAGGGGCCAAATTTAAAAACGCCGTTTTAAAGCTGTCATTCATAAATCCATAAACCATTGGGTTCCATATGGTCGACGTCATAGCCAAGGTATGTGCGATTAGGAAGTACAGGTAATTTTGGCGCACAATAAACATTGGCAGAGAGTCGCAGTCTGCCAGAATGTTCAGAAGTATGTTGAAAGTCCAGGCACCGGCGAAAAGTACAACCATAGTGATGAGCATCTTGTTGGTCCGCTGCGTTCGTTTCAGAGCTGCCATCTGGCGATCCGTGGCGTTCGAGCCAGCGTTCCGCGCTTGTCTAACCTAAAACAAAAAATAAACTATAAAGCCAGAAGTGGCTTTCTAAAAAGGAAAACCAAATGAAAATTAGCGCAATGGGTTAGCACAAAATTAACCTACAGCGACTTTATGTCCATTCTATACATCTTTTGCACTGTGGTTTCAAAAACATTTTAAAAAATTTTAAAATTAATTTTGAACAAAACTATTTTAACTACTCACTCCTTGTTGCGTTGGGTCTAGTATCATTATCAAGCGTATGTAATTTTTGAATATTAGTGACCGCTTTAAGGGGGTAGTGTCGCGAAAGCAGTCGATTTTGCGCGACTATAAAACTTTTTTAGTGAAAGATAGGTCATTGTTCTTTATATATTCTAAAAACATGTTTCAAGGCAAATATTTTTGCCAAGTTTCAGAAAAATTGATGCAGCATACAGTTAGCAGTGAAGTCGCAAAGTCGGAAAAATGACGTTTTGAAAACCTATTCACATTCGATAATTTCGTCACAATTAAAAAACTTTTTGTTTAGATTCTTTACACAAAGTAAAAGCACATAAGCTCTAGTTTATGTACACAAAATTTAGTGCAAATTGCTTGAGTCGTTGTGGAGTAATGCCTGTTTGAACTGTGAAACTGTGCGTAACCTGTAAGGTACTCACAGCAATAATGATAAATTGTAAAAAAATTAGACACTTATTTTGAAATCAAAAGAAAAACGAAGCTTCATTTTTTATTTTTCTTATTTGTGGCAAAAAATGGTGCGGCAAAACATTACATGTACTTCACAAGCTGGCCAATCTGATATCTGGCTTGATTTTTTGAACTTTTATGTCTCTATTGTGTGATGTCTGGCTCACAAATGGTGATTGGTTAAAAATATTGATAGATATTGGTAGTCTGGTGTCTGGCAGTATTTATTTGACACCATATGGCATTTCAGTAGTTTCTCAGTGAACTTACAATTTCAAATCAAAAAGTTCTCATTTTGCAGCCTATGAGCAAAACTGCTTTGGCGACACTACCACCTTAAGTTAAGCTTTGGGGCTGAAAGCAAGGATTCTTCTTGTATTAACTTCTTGGACAGATAATAAAAACAATTACTTAAAAATTCAACGTATATCGGTCTGCAATAACGTATTAAGCTAGTTCATTTTATTCACTTACGATCACGCCTTTACTGAGCGTTGCTATGATGCGCCAATAGCAATAGCTGACGATAGTCAAGGGTAAGGCAAATTGCAAGACCAGCACAGAGGTGCCATAGATTCGTCGCAGGGTGGAGGTCTGCCAGCCTTCCTCCACACAAAACTCCCCACACCAACTGGTGTTGTAGTGAGCACCGGTCACCAGCATGTAGTTGGCCACCGAGGGGGTGCTGACCGCCGCTGCAAGGCACCAGATCGTAATGATGATCACCAGAGCAGCGCGTTTGGTGATCGGGCGCATGCGCGGGTGCACGATCAAGATATAACGATCGATGGCTATGAAGGTCAGCGTGAAAGTGGAGATAATCACACTCATGCCTAAAACAATTTAGACAGTAGGGACACATGTCAGGAATTCAACAAAAACAGTGTCAAGATACCTATTTGTTATATCTGCTTACAGTAGGTAGAACTAAAGCTGTACACTTGGAGCGTAAAGACGTAAGAAAAATTTTGTAACGAACTGAACATTAAAAAGAGTCATAAAAAAGTCTACTGAGACTGCTTTCGCGATCGATACCCACCCCTAAAGCCCGGTTCATACTTGTCCTTAAGGACACACGGGACAGGGACAAGGACAATTTTCGGTCAGCTACTGTGAACAATCGACGCATGCATTTTGGCTAATTTTTGCATACAATTTGAACGAGACCCCAGCAGTAATCATGCGAAAAGTTGGCTTATTTGGCCAGGCAGTTTTCTTGGAATCGCTTAGGGACAAAACGATAGGAACAAGGGTAAGGACGAGTATGAACCGGGCCTTAGACTGTCATCATAACCTGCTTGACCATTGTGTGCTGCTATGAACTAAAGGCTGCCCAAAAATTTACCTGAAGCCAAAACATGCGGCGTGATAAATTGACTCGTGACTCATGAGTCCCTTGCTAAAAGAATCACATAAAATCCTATAGCTCACACTTCTTATGAATGCACTGATGCTAATTTTAAGCAGTAGACATTCAAGACAGTGACATGTTTGATTGTTGGGGTTTTTAAGTGGTTAACAAATTCAAAACTAATTTTTGACAAGTCTACGTTTAATTTCAGCTAAAAATTTCAGTAAATTAAGATTGGGTTCATTCACGATTAGGTTACCTTGCATCATTGCAATGCCGTAGCACATGATACTGCCGAAAATCCAAGTTTTAAACTGGAGCGCGTAGCTAGTGGTGGGAAGAGTCACAACGCAAACAGCCAAGTCTGATGTGGACAGACTAAAAATGAAAAAGTTTCTGACAGTTTGTAAAGCACGATTTTTGGCAATCGCTGCTATGACGCAAGAGTTCCCCACCACACCAAGAAAAAATATAAGACCATGTAATGTAATGAATAAGGCTTGGCTAGAAGGATAGCTGGTGTAATCCGGAGGATATCGACCGTATTTAAAATAATCTAAGATCGGAGTGCAATTAGCCTGGGACATTGTCGTAGTCATCGAATATTTTTAGATCTGAAATTGAAAAAAATTGAGAAATAGTGATGCCAAGAGTACATTATGTAATAGGATCAATATGATGTACTCTTGGTGACATTAAATACCATGTTAAATAAAAAATGAAGTATATATATATATATTCATTGAAATTAAAGTATGTCGGTGCCAGCTCCAGTCTTTTTAATGTCGGTTTCGTAATCACTTTGGAGCAGTAAACTGTACTTCTGTGTAAAATCAATCAATTACTTATAAAAGTTCCCATGACCAAAGTGCCATTAGCACTGGAAAAAGAAACTGCTGTAATACTAAAAGGTTATTTACTAGAATTACTGTTCATATATACTTTTATGGCAGTGAAGTCATGTCAGCAGGAAGTTATCGAAGATGTTGGAAAAAGTGTATTTGATTCTATATCAGCTTTATTAAGCAAATATTCTTCTTCTAGCGTTGAAAATATATGGGTCTATCTGTTTTTGAGCTACAAACTTTTGCTAGTTCCGTAAAAACAGTCATTGAATCTGTAAATATTGTTGTAGCGTAGGTATTTCATACAAGTTATTGCTTTATTTGCTTGATTTATGATAATAGACTTCAAATCAGAGTAAAATTGATATATATATACATTTATGTCCATGAAGCAGCATGCATGTTTTGCAAATTTATTTTTTGTTAAACACTAGAGATTTATTTACTCATTCGTTCATTTAAAAAGTTTTCTGTCGGTAGAAAATTACAATGCGGTTTACAAAGAGAAACATTTTCAAGTTTACACGCAAACTTTGTCTTGAATTGTAAAATAAACAAATTTTCGTTGTAAGGGCAAATAATTTAGAACGGCCGCTGTTTGCTTTTCAAGTTAGCAACCACAAAAGCATTTCGGCAGTAAACTGTTGAAATCTCGTTTCAACATACCTGTAGCTTGAAAAGTGGGCTTTTAAAAACAAGCAAAACCTTTTCAAACTTATACGAATATACGAAAGCAATGCTAAATAGCATTTTAGTTTTGCATAACAACTCTAATTTTGAACAATTAACACTCATGATATGAAAGTGAATGATCCACTAGAATCTTGATACCCTTTTTATATTAAACTGAGAAATCCAAATATACGAGATGATGAGAACTTAACTAAATTATAATGCTGTTAGCACTGAAACTAGAAATGGTAGGTACATAGTCACAACAACACCTATTAACTGTTACAATTCTAACTGTGAGTGCAAATCGGGTGATTTCATATGAAGTCGTTCAGGGTAGTATTATCTTCTGATTCCGACAACCTGCCTGACTAGTGACTACCTATTATGCTTGAGACTATGGTTGTTCTGGAATCGCGATTTTTCGCGAAGTTTTTCTTTTTTCATTTTCAAGATTTTTAAGTTCTTTGTTTTGAGTAATCAGTAGCAAAAGGAATAAAATGCTTAGATTTTTAAGTTCTATTTTAGAGTAATCAGTAACAAAAGGAAAAAATGCCGTAAGTTTTTTTTTGAAACAAGATCCAAAATTGTCTATTATAAAGTTTTAATCATTGATAAAATTACAAGCTAGGACTAGATATTCCATTGGCTTTCAGTTCAGTAAGCTGACGAGGGGCTAGTCTAGGCTAGAATAAGGCTATTGGCACTTTAAACCACATAAAAATGGTCTGGACATTGTTCGGTGTAGTTACATTAACCCTTTAATGCCCAGAGTATCACTAGCTAGACAGCCTCATTCTGACACCTTCTAGTTTTTAAAACATTGCTCGAGCTACGTGCGTCGTATAGACATCGCGAAACCACCATTCGATAGAGAAATGAATGGTGAACAAAACATAAACAGTCGATTAAGGGTCTAGGACGCACTGTTTTTGAGTTATAAGCGCTCAAATTTGAGAATTTGTCAAAATTTGCGCCATCGCTCAGGCAAACACCTCACACAAGTGTATGATATCAACACAGCAACTGTGCGCCTGTCTTAGTTAAATTGTAGAAATAAACTACGTTATCTGCTGTATCTGATGCACAAAAAACAGACGGCTGGAGTTGCATTCGAATCTCATAATGTGACCCTAAAAAAATACTACTTTTGCAATAAAAAAATTCAAATTTGCACATTGCTTAATTAAGCATAGGCTTCGCTGAGTGGCAGTAGGAGCAAAAATTGCCAGCCAAATACGAAGACATACAATTCCCCATAAAAACAGTTCAAAAGTCCTGGCGCTAGAATAGACGAGTCAAGTTGCATAGCCCCAGATATGGTAGTTCATCATGTGGTATCTCCCATGATCCGCTGGGCACGAAAGGGTTAAATTAGAGTCTCTGTAACTATAGTTTAAAGATTTGTTTGAAAAAATGTCAACTGGGATTCTGGTACTACCACTTCATTTGTCATTCCGTGTATTTTTTTGGATGGCACAACCGATGCCTGTACGGAGTTGTTATGAGAGGAAATAGTAGGTAATCGAACCAGGCTAGCCCTTAAGTCGGACACAGAGAGAGCCCTTTCAGCAATCCGCCTTTTTGAAAAGTTCACAAAAACATTTGCCTTCCGTTGGAATTTGCACAGCTTGAATTTGTGCGGCTTAGTAGCGTATAATGAGTGCTCTCCCTTTTTCTAGACGGATGAACGTCGGAAGTTGAACCAATAAAAATGTCTTGCCATAGTGGCCAATTACTTGAATACGCTTGTTCACCCACTGATTGCTTTCCAGCATACCTAAGAAGGGCATTAGAGTAGTGAATTTAAGAGCGGCAATGCCCGAATGACAGTTCGGTGCGGAAGATTAATATTTCATTTAAATTTCAGCCAACATAATATTTCACCAGTCTTGCTGCCAGCAAAGTCGACGACAAAAGTTTGCTGATGAAAATAAATAAGAGTTAGTCGAATAGGAATTCAAGTCTAGCACTTTACACTCTAGTATCACATTAAACGGTTGACTTAGTGCTATACACAGTTGCTGCAGTAGCGTTTTGATAAAGCATTAAAGTAATTTATTGCCACAGATGAAGAATACGATCCCTAGTGGATGAGGGATACAACTATACCTAATATTTGATATTTCTAGGTAGTGGGTGTGCTAAGATGCGTTGTAGATGTATACGCAGCGGTTGAAGAACGGCCAGCGGTCAGTAGATGGTTTATTAATGTACTGTTGTATAATCAACGTAAATAGGTACTAGGTACATAGTGATTCAGTAATTGAAAGGTGCAATGGAACAAAGCTACTTGCAGGTGCACGAACCATGAGTATTACACCCACATTACCTAGGTATATAGACCATAGAGTCATGAATGCTCGTTAATTTTATGCAAGGTAGACACTTATTAGCATTATTAATGAACACTATGAACATGAAGTATGCTATATGTTATAACGAACATATTCGGAGATAACAGATAAAAACATTACGCTATTGTGATACTCGTGACAAGTTGGTTTGGTAGTTGGTACCAGGACTAAGTCAACTCTAGTTTCAAGAAACTAAAGATCCTCTGTAATATGTTATGAATGAAAAATTTGACCAAGTGGGCTTTCAAGTGTAAATTTTAACCCAACTGCAAATATGTAGCTATGCGTGGAACCTTCGTTCAGATAGAAGTAAATAGCATAATAAATACTGAAGAATAAAATAGTAAAAGGTTTTCAAAACATTTGAATGGATTTTTTTGAAACATTCATGTTTTTTAAGCACAAGTTTGAACATTTAGCAAATCTGAGGTTTTTCAAAAAAAGCCTGCAGCTCTAAAGATTATCTGAGCAAAATGCCATCAAAGTCAGTCCAAAATAAATTCCCACTTCACAGCTGCTCTGTTCAGTAGGTAGTTGATCCGGTTTTCTACAAGTTAACAGCCTAATTATGACTACTGCCTAAAAACTGACCCTTCAAAAATTCCTGCCATCAGCCAGATTTTAAAGAAAAGTTGCATTAGCCTAGTGGAAAAACGTCGGTAATCAACCAGTGTCGGCTATTTTTTGTGACTGCTACCTTTGCATTAAAAATTTATCGTAATCGCATGTAATCTGTCGACTTGACCGTTTTTGAGCTTGATCTTTGGTCAACTGACAAGTTTTTCGTGACATTTTTGGGACATGTCAGCTTGGCCGCAAGGAGGTCAAATTTTGGAGAAAATTACTTGTGTCTAAGTATCCTATGAACCCATTTCATAAATAGGCACAATGGTAGGTATATAGACTTGTGGCTTTGAAAGTACTTGATCTAGAAACCAGTAGTATATCTGAATCAACGGCAATAGAGTCTAATGGCTTATCACTAGTAAATGTCATATATACCAACGATTAGTTTGGTCTATTTCAACATTCGCACTATTATGTGAAGAGATTCTTTCATGCGGATAATAACACATTTTAGATAGCTTCATGCCTAATAAGGCTACTACTCTGAGAGCTCATTCTTGTATAGGACGTAACAGACTTAGCTAAGTTTAATGCCAATTTCAGACCGGAGAAGTCTAGAGTACTGCACGAGCTAAATTTCCCGGTCCGGGCGTTACGTGCTACCGTTTCCGATTTAATTTGTAAGTCAGTCTAGCCCGGCTCTGCCCGGCTTGCTATAAGAAAAAAGCGTCATTGGTCTTTCGGTTCTTTTAGTTTAGTTCCAAGTGTTAATTGTGTCGGTTTCTTATCTGGAGTTCTCAGAGATTGTTAATACTCTCACTAGACGGTATAACCAGAAGCCACATTTTGACGACATTATAGGTGAGAATATATATTAAGGGGGCGCTCCGGGAATCGGGGGTTACATCGAAAATTGGCAAAAAAATTGGCAAATGTCAAACTTTACTATACATATTTGTACTGTAGCACAAAAGAACACTGGAGGCAAAATTTCAAGTCACGTGATCATGTCACGTGACTCCCAGAGCACCAAACGTGAGTGAATTTTCGGCAAACGATAACTCTGCTTATACTTTGCGTATAGTCACATTATATATATCAAAATTTAGCTTATGTGCTTCTCTAGTTGAACATTGTTTTGGTTTTTAACATTTATGTCAGGTTTGAATAAAAAATGTCATTATGTGTTTTCGAAGTCGAACTCTGAGCAATAAAATTCATATAAAAAAATTTCTAAGCTTTATTTTAAAAAAACTAAAAAATTGTTCAACTGCGCAGTGCCCAAGGCTATAATTGTGCAAAATTTTGTAGAAAAATATCTTACCAGCATTTTATAATCGAATGCCGAAAAATTGGTTTTGTATTCACACAGCCTATATTTGAGTCTGCTGCTTCTGAAAATGGTTTCTTGTGCAATTTTTTTGCACAGAACGCAATAAAATTGTTTTAATTTTTCATTACAACTAGTAAAATGTACGTATCGTCTGTTTGCAAAACCTCAAAAAGCGTTGATGCACTGGCTTACTTGCTGAATTTGTGTAAAAGTCGAATAAAAAATATCAGTAAATAAAATCAGTAAATTGTCCAATTTTTGCCAAATTTTTTGCTATGGAGATATGCACGTTAAAACATCAGAAATAGTATTTTGGGCAACTTTCCTTCAAGAATGATAGGTCATTTTGGCTGTTTTTAAAGAATACGTCCCAAATCCTTGATTCCCGGAGCGCCCCGTTAAGTATATAAGCAGTTAAATAGTCGGTCATAATTTGATAGACAACGAGCGACTAACGCGAACAATGAAGAAATGCTAATGAACCAAAACATGAACAATATGTATGGAATTAATAGAAAAACACTAGTACGTCTGAAAGCAAAAAAACAAAAAAGTGTTAACTTAAAGAAAGCATTGGTAATAAACACGAGTACTAATTTGTGATGTGATTAGCGCAATTAACTCTTGTTTCTTTACAGTGCACTGTCTGACAAATAAGATAGAGTATGGTATATGAACATTGCTAATTTGATATCTAGCGAAAAACAAAGAGGAAAAATTATGTAAGAAAAACGGTTTAATTTTCTATAAAAGCCACGAAACGAAAAATTAAATCAATTGTAGTTGGACCTTTTGACTTTTTCGGTAATAGTACGTAGGTTTGTTCGTATGAACATATGCTAGAAGCATAGTGCTACAGTACTTATATAGTCGATTAATTAGTTGAATTGCTTTTCAACATTTATTTTTATTTCGAATAAAATGGTAATTTTCTGTACGGCTCGAAATCGAAACGCAAATGATGTCTCGAAACTAAAAAATGTCATCTACGTAATAGTAGTCCATGAGCTTACGTAGTTTAAAACGTGTCCTAGTCCGTGTTCGCGTCCAGAAGATTGTCCATAACAGCTGTCCGTAAACTATGTACATTGATTCATTCTCTTACGGACAATCAGCGGGCTATTTCTATCACCAGAAAATAACCGCCAAGCGGTATGTTCTGCTGCGTATCACACCTACGTAACACACCAACTTAGAGAACGCAAGTTTCAAAAAATCAGTAGAAAACATTCTGCAGGCTTTGAAAACTAAAGCTTCGCAAAATCGTTACAAGATTTAAAATTTTTGCAATGCGCCTAGGATTTTATGGAAAAACAGATTTATAGATTTGTTCAAATAGCAACGACTAACATCAAGAGGTTTATGAATACGCTGAAATGAGGGTGGAAAGAGATAAAAATATTCAGATCAGTTCCCATTGAGGATTTTTATGTCGCAGAACTATATCATTAATTAATTTGTGCTGATGACGCCAAACAGTGTTAATACAAATTAACAGAATAATGTAATTGGCCATATTTGTTTGCTGGTTCAAAAAACAATTTGTCAGTTTTGTTTGGCCAGTGACAACCTGTTTTGGCGTTTAGTTGTATGGCATTTAGTTGTATTTAATTAAAAGAGTTAAGATTGGTGGTATTAGACTAGTTTTAGTTGGTTTTAAAAAAGAAGCTTTAAGGAAATTTATAAGCCATATAAACAGCTTTCCTCAATTAGATAGAACTCTTGGAACAATCTCTAATATCAGTCTAAAAAGAAAAAAAGCATGAAGTGATAGTGAGTGGTTCCTTGAATACACACGTGTGCCGGAGAACAGGTGGATTAAGCAGCTCAAGGTTACTAAAAACTGTGCTAACTAAAAAATAAAACTGTACTGAAAACAAGCTAATAAAAGTTGAGTCCCAAAAAATTGATGGCATGTCTTTAGCACCTACTCACTCTACTCTAACTAAAATTTGTTCTGTTCGTAATGAAGTCACATGTTTTGTTTATGCCAATGTTTTAAGTTTTGTTGTAAACTTGTAATTTGAATTTGTCTAGCTTTTTGTAGACAAAATAGAGAAACAGAGATTGTAACCTACAAGCCGAGAAGCACCTTAAAGCTTTTGTAGTTTAACTTAAAAGTTAAAAGTTAAAACTTAAAACAAGGTTAAACATTGTAATTTTCCGTGACCTATCACAGATTCTCTAATATTATATACCGGATCTTCGAGTTATAGCTATGTCAATTAAGAAGACGAGCCTATGCAAACTTTAGGCAATCAGCCAGTAGATTAAAAATAAATTTATGAGGTAACCGGATTTGCTATTTTAAATTTCAGAAGGAACATGAAATTAAACCCGCTCTAGTGAGACTTTTAGGCTGAGCGAGGTTTTTCTCTGGAAAAACGATTTAATGTAAATGCATCAAAAAACACTACACATAGTATGCTAATATATTTTTGATAAAAACCTCACGGCAGTCACTACTGTAAAAATAAAATATGTATGTGTGTGTAGATTATGCTATCAATGATTTAGCCTTGGATTCTAACCAATGAAATATATACTTTTAGTAAATCGTAACCAAAAAACGAAATATTAAATAAATGAATATTGAGCAAAAATATCGGCTAACCAAATCGTCATATTTATAATCTGAGACAGAATCAGCTGAAATCATTCGCAAAACGAACTGTATAAACAGTGGCCATAGCAGTCATGTCAGCCTCTATCTGCAAGACATTAACCATAGTTTTTAACAGAACCAAGAGAATTAAATAAATGAAATAAGTTAACTTATTTAGAAACCCCAATTTTTTGTAAAAATATGTATATTAATCTTGAATAGTTAAATATATATACATACATCTCACTATTGTATCGGTAAAGTACACATGTAATGTAGGTAAGCCTAATTTTATGGAAAAAGTAAGTTGGGCCCTTTATGTTGAATTTTGAGTTTACTCACGCATCCATTTTTCAAAATAAAATGCTTCTCACGAACTATAGGTCAACTTCAGAACCTAATATATTTGCAAAATTTAATGGAACGCGTGCCCTATTGAAGAAAATTTGTTGAAATGGTCGAACTTCGTGTGCGAAACTTTGCTCTGCTACAAAATGGTAAATGGTAACAATAGTGAATTTAGAAAGGCTGCCAGCAGGGGCTCCTCCACTAGGTGAGACGGGCTGAACAGATTTAGGCCAGCCCAGCAGTGAAAACAAGACCAGCTATTTCTGCTTACACAAGGAAGTATAGAACATTTTTCTTCCGATTGCTTAAATTAATAAACAAGTTACAAGCGGGGTGAGGTTTAATTTTACTTTTATTTATTTAGTTAATGATTTATTTTTTATTTTCTTTTGATTTATTACTTATTACAGCTACTGAAACTTTTGACGGCTGAGATTTTTGAGCCCTGAGACAAAACAATACATGTGATTTCATCATGAAAAACACAGTTCAGTCATCAAAAGTACAGCAAGCAGCTGCTCAAATCAAGCCATCGATTTTCCCTCAGTGTTCAACATTTTTTGGTCAGACTTTAGTTTCAACTGTGTTTTTGCAATACTAAATATAAAGGCTTTTGTTTTCTTGTATATTTTTTTCTTGTATATTATATATATATATATATATATATATATATATATATATATATATATATATATATATATATATATATATATATATATATATATATATATATATTCTTGTATATTATATTATAAATTTTATCTTTGATGAACAAATGTTATATTTTGAAATGCATGTCATCAGGAATAATTCTGATTTTTTATAAATGTTGAAGCTGGAGCTAAGTGACTCAAATTCATAACATCTAACTTAAAACTTATTTTTGAATGTTGCAAACACTTTTATTACATTATTTATTTTATTTACATTATTTCCGACACATGTTTAAAAAGTTGACACAAATAACGATAACGTTTAAACTGGAGAAATGCCAAAATTTGTCCGACCACTTGCTTCTATATCGTGAAGATAAGAACATAAGAAACAAAGTATGAGTGACCGGATAAAAATAGTTTGACTGAACTTTAATAAAAAAATATAATGTAAAGTTTGCTTTCAAATTGCCTATTAATAACACAGAATATGGAGATCAATTAGTGTGTAAAATATTATATTAATTACACTCGGAACTAACCTCTTTGATATGAATCTGTCAACCGTGTACCAAATCTGTTTACATAATAAGGCAGAAAACTTATTGTTATATACCTAATGATAATATCAACACTTTACATACTATAAATTCCCCTTTCATAACTTGCGACAATTTGTCGTAAACGGAACCGAATGCCTGAAACAGCTAAAAATTAAGATAGGTAACCATCGGTGACTAAAATAGTACCATAATGCATGAATTCATGAGAACGACTTGACAGCTGGCTACCGACTGTCTAGTGCCTATTTGGGTTAAAGTTGTGTTGGAAAGTTTAAATATTGAAACAAAAGGTCAAAATAAAAAGTTGAATTACTGCAAAACTGCAGCCCCAGATGACATTAACACAGAAAGTGATGTTCGTCACCTTCTACCAGCTTTTGTCGCCGCGACGAAGAAAGCTTGTCGTCCGCCACTGAGTAGGGACTTTTTTGCACAGTACTGTATTTGAAACTCCTCTAGTCCTACATAGTACGCAAAAAATAATAATGCGTATGCATGAAATATGTATACATTCCTTACAGTAATGACAATTATTTAGCTGAGTTTATTCAAAATCCCTTGAGAATTTTGGTAATATATCATAATGTGTTTTTGTATACCAAGATCTACTCAATTGCCTCTGAAATAATTTTTGTTACAGCCAATTACTTTAAGACTTTATTTTCACCCAGGCTCCAGACTATGTGCGGAAGTTTTGTCTTGAAAGCAGATTAGTGAAAACAATGTTTCTCGCACGAAACTAGCACTTTCGTGCTTAACGTCAGCAAATTTTAATCCGTTTGTAGAGTATACTTCCGACTTTCTTAAAATAAGCTCATTAAGCAATTTCGAGTCGTTAATGTTGTATGTGAGACTTTCAAATAGTGTTTCGACATGTACGAGCGCCTAAACCTAACCTAAAACAGCTAGGCAGTAGACACTTACCTTATAAGAAGATATTTTAGCCATAACAATTGTTACGAGAAAAAAATAAGTTTTATTAACATCCCTGTAACAAATAAATAAATCAAAACTAAAACTCGCTAAATATTCTTGTTAGAACGTCTCGAAGCACAAACATGTCAAAGTCTTACTTAACCATGAAGAAAAAACAATAAATAAAACATGAACTAATAAATTTTCTGCTACATTATCATCTCCGAGTGGCGACAATAGACTGTCCTCGTACAATACCCAAAATGATGTTTCAATAAAAATCCCACTTTAATCTTTTTCGTTTGAACTAAACCGAGTTAAGATATGCAAGTATCTTTTAGACATCCTTAAGGGGCATGCAATTTAATTACTTAATCAGATGAAATGGAAATAACTATTTGTCATAAGCTGTTGATTTGTGACCAAATACGATTTTTGAAAAGACTAGGCGTTCAGGAAATAAATTCATACAGAAATGATGACACAACACCTACTGAAATCCGACAATAAGTGTAGGTACAATTGATTGCACGAGCGTCAGTGAAATAAATTGATATGATAATGACTAAATAAAAACGTCGTTACAAGAACTAGAGAAATATATAGTGATGAAACAAATTAAACTCAGTTATATACTACAAACATAAGAATTGTGCCCGAACGGCCGAAAATTCATTCGTTTATTCAAAGTTTATTTTGGCTGATTTGGTTCATAATTTTAGCCTTCTAAACATAATAAAAACGAGTGTCATAGTCTTTTATTTTTGTTTACTTTTGTCTGTTACCTATAATTAAATTACCTATTAGTAATTTATTTCAACACAGTTTTGCAAGTTCTTAATTATAACTACACAAGGTATAAAAGAACTGGTTGGTTGATTGGAACCTGTAACTTTTATTGTTCGATAAAAAAACAAATTTATTTATTAAATCCTTGAATTTTCAAAAACCTTTCGTCTGGCCCTAAAGATTATTGTGGCAGTTTTTTCAGCTTTAAATGTCAATTTTGCTTCATTCCCCAGCGTATTTAAGGTCCAGAACAACTAAGTGAGCTGCCGATGAAATTTATTGGTGCTTATTTGCTGAAATAAATACCGACAATGGAATTTTTATAGCATAAATCTTTTGAGGTGACTTGGAAAGCAGGAAATATATTTTTGAGAAATGTATCACTTTAAAAAATTTTGCATTATATGCACTACAAAATTAAAAAATCTGGGCAAAATGGATAAAAACCATAAATCATTACTTATGTAAAATTTTAATGTGTATCTACATACTGAGTAGAATGACACTCTTGGGGGTCGGTCAAGCTCATGTCTGTAACTTCATTGGGTTAGAGTTTGTCAGTTCTAAACTTGCTTAAATTTAATCAGTAAAATCGTGAATGTGGAAGCTGTAAGATGGTGAAAGTTGTGACAAAAAAAACTTTATAAAAGGATTCACTTACACTGAAGCTAACCGACGACTAGGTTTTTACTGCTAATGTAAAAATGACATTTTATCATTTATGTAAAATACTTGATTTGCAACAATTATTGACGAAAAAGAAATTAATAAAACCAAAAGTCAATTAACAAATAAAAAATATACACAAAAGCAAGTTTGTGAGCAGCAGTGTATGCTAATGCTTGAATGCAGCTGCTTTAAAGGAAAGACAGGAAATATATATTTTACATACAACAGCCAGCAGGTTCTTAATTTAAAAATATTTTTCACACGACCGCCAAGTTGCGTCCTAATTAGTATAAACAAGAGACAAAAAAAGCTTCTCCTCTAAAAAGAGGGAGGCCCTTATATACACCCCGTATAAAAGACAAACCCAAAACAATCACCAAATAGTTACACTGAATTCTGCGCAGTATTAAAATGAGGCCTGCATATTGGGCAGCGGATATGGTTAACGTGTAAAGTCAGCTCTGAAAGTATTTGCTCGTTTTTTTTAACTACTTAGCTGTTTTTCAGTTATACTGGTCAACATCACATTTTCTGTGCATTAAGGGGGCGCTCCGGGAATCAAGGATTTGGGCCGTATTTTTTAAAAACAGCCAAAATGACCTATCATTCTTGAAGAAAAGTTGCCCAAAATACTATTTCTGATGTTTTGACGCGCATATCTCCATAGCAAAAAATTTGAAAAAACTTGGACAATTTACTGATTTTATTCGACTTTTACACAAATTCAGCAAGTAAGCCAGTGCATCAACGCTTTTTGAGGTTTTGCAAACAGACGATACGTAAATTTTATTAGTCGTAATGAAAAATTAAAACAATTTTGTTGCGTTCTGTGCAAAAAAATCGCACAAGAAACCATTTTTAGAAGCAGCAGACTCAAATATAAGCTGTGTGAATACAAAACCAATTTTTCGGCATTCGATTATAAAATGCTGGTAAGATATTTTTCTACAAAATTTTGCACAATTATTATTATTATTAATAATAATGCATTATGCATAATTATTATTATTAAATTTAACTAGGACTTGATAAGTATATAGCTAAAATTGCTAAGAAACACAACCGATTCGATGTAGAATACAATGAATGGAAACATGAAATTTTATCAAATGCAGAACGATTTTTTGATAACTTAAAAATTCAACAAACACATAACAATTTAGATATTGTCAAAATTAAGAACGATATTAAAATATTACAAAAACGCTTTGTTTTTACTGTTGTAGACAAAGCTGCATAGAATTTTGCAATAATATGTAAAAAATTCTATATTGATCATGTTTTGAAGGAAATTGGTGTTACTAGCAATGTCGGTTCCTACACACAGGTTAATGTTAACTTGGATGAAATTATCAATAAAATTTGCTCGGAATCAGCTAACCTCGGATTTCCCGTTGACACATAAAACAAACAGCTACCTTTTATACAAATTATACCTAAATTTCATAAGAATCCAATAGGATTCCGAACCATTATTTCTAGCAGCCGGAGTTGCACTAAGCAAGTATCTGTTAGTCTCAGTTATGGACTAAAACGAATCCTGAAAAAAGTGGAATATTTATGCAATCTCGGTAAAAATAGTTCATACAAGGTTAGTCCCTACTGGATAATTAATAGTAACCAAAAGATTTTAGAGGACATTAAAGATTTGAATGCAACCGGTAACGCCCATAGTGTTAATACCTTTGATTTCGGACAATTATATACTAATCTGCAGCACGATGAGATAAAAACAAACATGAAACATGTATATGACATGACGTTTACGCAACATAGTATGTTGGCACTTCATAAAAATTCTGCCAATTGGTATACTAACAAAACTAAGGGTGTTAGCGTTGATCGAGAAAAAATCTATGAACTAACAAACTGGATAATTGATAACAGCTTTTTTGCTTGTGGAGATGGAGTTTTTAGACAAGTTATTGGTATACCAATGGGAACGAATGTCGGACCATTCATCGCAAATTTGACACTTTTTAGTTATGAGTATAAATTTATGAAAAACAAACTACTCTGTAACGATAATTTATTCAGAAGTGTGAGATATATGTACAGATATATTGATGATATTACTGCTATTAACGATAAAGATAAATTTGAAGAAGCTGCCAAAACGATATACCCTAACTCTCTTACCCTCAACAAAGTTAATGACAGTAATAAACACGCTAACGTGTTGGATATTTCTATATCTGTACATAGCAATAAATTTGTGACGAAAATTTTTGATAAAAGGGACGATTTTCAATTCGGAATAGTGTCGCTTCCAGATTTACGGGGTAATATAGCTGACACTTGTGCATATGGTACTTACTGTAATGAAATTATACGTTACGCAAAACTTTGTGATCATTTTAATGATTTTTCGCATAGATTAAGAATACTCACTAAAAAAGTCTTATCTAAAAATTACACCAAAAGAAAGATCAGGCAGAGCATTTTGAAGACCTGTAACCTGCATGCAATACACAGAAAATACGGACTTCGGAATGCCTTGTCTGTATATATTTCTATCATTTCATAAAAATTGACTATAAATTGTTTTATTTAATTATAATGTACCGCATTTTAAGTATATATAATAATTATTCAGTTACTAATCTTCACCTAGTTTGAGGCGATCGGCGACGAAACCTTTTTGTATACAATTTTATACATTTTATTTTTACAAATTTCAAAAGCATGTACCTCTTTGTAGATCCACTGATGAGTCGCCTACATTGGGGTTACGGTCTGGAGAAGATCGCATCGCACCTACTAAGTACTCACCTTATCTTAGGATCTAACACCTTATGTTCCTAATGTAATCTATTGCTTTATTTGTTGTTTATTGTATTGTTATTATATTATTGTTTATTTAATTTTTATTTTATTTTGCCGTATTATGTTTTAGTTGACGAGTGGTATGGCCTTCCGCGGGGTGTGCTTACTTATTTTTCTGATGGTGACTAGTGATGAGGTCCTTACGGATCCACAGACCCAAGGTATATTTAAGGGCAGAAATAGGACATACCTTTCTTATAGTCTTAGGTTTTGCGAAGTTGAACAATTTTTTAGTTTTTTAAAATAAAGCTTAGAAATTTTTTTATATGAATTTTATTGCTCAGAGTTCGACTTCGAAAACACATAATGACATTTTGTATCAAAATCCGACATAAATGTTAAAAACCAAAATAATGTTCAACTAGAGAAGCACATAAGCTACATTTTGGTATATAAAGTGTGACTATACGCAAAGTATAAGCAGAGTTATCGTTTGCCGAAAATTCACTCACGTTTGGTGCTCTGGGAGTCACGTGACATGATCACGTGATTTGAAATTTTGGCTCCAGTGTTCCTTTGTGCCATACTACATATATGTATAGTAAAGTTTGACATTTGCCAACTTTTTCGCCAATTTTCGATGTAACCCCCGATTCCCGGAGCGCCCCTTTAAGGTGGCGCTCCGAATAACTGACTTTGGGCAGTAAAAGTTTTCAGTCACGTTTTCAGGTCTTTGTTCTTGAAGAAAGGTTGTTCAGCAGTGAATTAGCTTTCGTTTGATATACATAACATGTAGTTTTGTTGAAATTAATTTTTTGACCTGAATTTTGATATGGCAAAATCTTTAAATCGATTTTCCAAAAAACTGTATATGGCTTTTGTTACTTTTGATAACGGTTTTCCGCAGATAATAGGTGACTGCAACTTTTTAAAAAGTCGTTTGTGTAGGCAAACATTTGTAAAAAAATTTTCAAATTACGTTGAGCGATATTGACAAAAATGCACTATTTTTCAAGCTAATTTTTCGTTAGCTACTTTTTGGCTTCTCCAACTTTTCTCAATGGTTATTTGCATCAAAAAATACGCTCTATTTTTTGACACTGTCGTTTGTGTGGGCAAACCTCAGATTTTTCTGATCGGCAACAGCCTTTTTTGAATCGTGATAGCTCTCGTGAAATTTGACTTAAAGTTAGAAAATAAGTAGATTCAGGTGTACCTTCTTCAAAAATGTTGATTTCTGTTTTTGGTGAAATTCTGCAGCGATTTCAAGTTGACCAATTTTAGAAAAACTAGTGTATTTTGAGCCAAAACAATTGGATTAAATTTATAAGAAAAGATACACCTCAGCAACATAATTACCTACAGTTTGAGCTATAGATCGTAAAATTTGAACAAAGTTTCACTCAGTTATGCCGTTTGAAAAATTATGCGCATTTAGCGAAAATAGAAATTTTCAATCACTGACAAAATCAAAACAAGGCAGCAGGCACGTAAAACTTACTCAGAAGCAGAGCTTTGTAACAGGCTTCAATATATTTAAACGAAATTCATTCTAGCTAGAACCTACGTCGACTTATAAGATAATAAAGTTATGGAAGTTATTCGGAGCGCCACCAAAAAAGTGGTTTTACTGAAGTTGTATGATTTTATAAAGTTTTAAAAATCGTAATTTTCCAGACAGTGCGCACGTGCCAATCACATGATTGTCTAAACTCATTCATTCCATTTTTTTGGTACAGTTGGGAACAGTTAGAAAAGTAATAAAAAAGTACTTCCAAATTTTACATTGAAAAAAATTATTTTACTTAAATTGATTTAAATGATGAAAGAAAAAAGGTTACCGTTGCTCTAAGCGTCTAAGAAACATCATCCTGGAAAGTTTTGCGTTTGGCATGACGCTGAAGCCGAGTGGTCTCAAGCTGTTGAAGACTAAAACAGTTCGTTCGCTGGTTCCATTCCCATCAAGATTTTTTCATTTTAGGATTTTTTAGGTCAAATTGTCTGAGTGCTGTTGAGTTGCAAACTTATCTGGCAATCAGAGTCTTGCACGCTTCCGTTAAACGTGCTGTTTTTGGTAAAAATTTGGTCACAACATGATCAAAAAATGCGTTGCTGCATCTGCTATGTTGTTGAAGGTTCACGTTGACTATGCTGCGGAATTTTCACTCAGCAAACGAACCTTGCCCCTTTGAGGCCTACTTGTTAATTTGACACGTTGAAATTAAACTCCATTTTACATAGCAGCTGAACCTATTGCACCTACCCATATAAAAATTGTGCTCTGCACTAATTTATTAAAAGAAATAATTTTGAAGAGGTGTAGCTAATAAGAAGTCCTGTAAGCTCCATTTCCCTCAATTACATATTTCACAGACGCAGAAAAAAGCATGAGAAACCCTCGTCTAGTTGTAATTTTTAACTTGGACAAAATATGAATAAGTTAAGGCATAAATTAAAACAGCACATACTGTAGTTGACACTGTACAGGTTGCAAAAATAAGCGAAGCAAAAATTATGTCGTGGCTTGTATCCGGATTCCGGTACTTGCAAAAAGTAGGTGAAACCTTCTTTCAAATATGTGGCCAAAATAGTTTTTGTCGGTCACTTCAAATCTGTTAAGTAAGGAGGTAGGGGGCTCCAATGAAATCTCCTAAATTTGTGAACATATGGGCTACAGCTGAGCAATGAGTTGACGTGCCTATGAACTTTTTTAAGTACTAATTTAGCTAGACGATTGTTGCACCTGACGAGACCTACTGTAAGCATTTCGTTGATGTGTTCAGTCTCAGTGCTTCAGAAGTTTGTGAGATTTCACCGGCCCCGTTTACAAAGGTCGGTAGAAGCATTTTTGGTAAAAGTTGTTCTGGTATATTTCAATTGGCTTTTGCCGTGATAGTAAAAGTTGCCAATACTTGCATACTGTTTACATTATCCGAGATTTTGAACTTACAAGTGATCCCAGTGATCGTACACAATAGAAATTACAAAAATGCACTGTAAAACGTAGTACTTAGATTTCGGACTGATTTTGAAGCAAAGGCAGAGAGCTACAGTAAGGAAGTAACTAACCCGACGGTTATGAAATTTTTCATTGATGTTTAAAATTGTTAGAGTAAAGCAAAACACAATGAAGAAATCAAGACAATACAATATTACAGCAAAAAGCCAACAAAAAAAAAGCAGTTTTAGCTAAAAATGGAATCAATAATCTAACAAATAATTTTATTACCTACCTCAGAATGAGTTTGGTAGCGTTACGCCGTTACTTAAAAAGTTCACTTACAGTCTTATGTAAACCATATGTCTTAAAACCTTTCAAGTTTAAATACTGTGCAGTATAACATATGGGTGAATATAGCAAATAAAAATGCATGCATAATTTACAGTTAGTTATTAACAACAGTAGCTCCATGTCGTGCATAAGTAAAGTATGAATTAACACTGAATGCAGCTGCTTTAAAGGAAAGACAGGAAATATATCATTTTTACATACTAACAGCCCGCAGGTTCTTAGGTTTTTACCTAGGCGTACCTCTGCTGATGTTGTTATGATAAATGCGTAAGCCAGTCTACTGATTAGCTGTGTTACTTGGTACATTACTGATTAGCTGTATTACTTGGTACATTCATTGGTACATGATATAGATATGAAATAGTCAGGAAAGATAAAAGCAATAAATGAATAAAACACCTGTGTCAAGTCACAGCACTCATATAACCTTTTCTAAGAAAGAAGTTGTCTGGGCACAAATTTAGTCTGATTTATTACGGTGGTTGGTCGAAAATTTGTTAGTTTGTCATCGCTTTCTGTTAAGTTCCAAAAAACACAATAAAGGTTCCGGTACGTTTTTAATTTGAAGCAAGCAACGATTTAGCGTAATTTTTGACCTAATCCATGTGAACAGACCAAACTAAATGAAACGACAAGGAACTTTCACGGCAAAAATTTTCTGACAGTCAGTGCAAAAAACTCATCAAAAGGAACAGCCTGTCCGACACAGCTTTTCAAAAACTATTTTAAAGTTTGAAAAATTTGTTGGAAAAAGTTCAAAGAAAGTGTGCGATCTTCTAAAAAATTCATTTTAGTTTATTTCGAATCTCAACACTTGTGCTTTATTTCATTGCCATTAGTCATTTGCTCAACTAACATGTACAGATTAGTGATTGTCATATTTGAGCTTATTTTCGAATGTATACTCACCAAAATTTGATGTACAGATAGTTTAACATCATATAGTATGTACAGAATGTCGCATTAGTATAGTTACTTACACTAGTTTTACTTACACCGTTGGGTTTTTTCTGTTTAGTTTTCTTTTGCTAGTTTGAAATTTATGAAATTGACACCAGTATTGAGTTTTAACTAATACACTAGAAGGCTTAGTACTAAAATGTGGCCCAAATTGGGTTTACTAACTAGTTGGTTTTGTAGTAGCATTTTCGGGCACATTGGCCATCTCGGTACTTACATATTTCCTTTAATTTCA
>JASANF010017190.1:0-19975 GCA_030248245.1 Trissonchulus sp. WLG1_4
AAACATCTGCATATTCCGTAATCAAAGACATGAGCATATAATTTTCATCAGGTGTTAGTGTTGTTGGTGAATTAATATTCAGTTCACTTGTTGTTTTGCATGTCTCAAAATTTTTCTTTTGTGCATCGACATGAAATACCGATAGTACAGTCTCTATGGTACCTATTACAGTGCCGCGAGGTAAATAAACCTTTTGATTCTGCGGGTTTATAAAACAAATAGGTATAACAGGTGATCTAACATTCAAGAAGCTTCTGGCGGCCAACACACCATATTGCATTAAATTTTCGTTTTTGGGTTCAAAAACTTTATTACTCGGGCTAGTTCCAATGTCTAAATTATTTAGCAAAGATATGCATGTTTCTGTGCATGGTTCAAGTGCTATTGAATCTTCTAGTTGAATAACTTTGGGGTCTAATGTTTGTTTTACTTCATTTCCATTGACGAACGAAACAGTAAGTGTCTCCGAAGCTATTTGAACTGTTTTATTGTTCAAGTCTAACTGTATCGGGCCGACAAGTCTCAAAATATCCGTTCCTAGCACGACATTATGCGGCAAACGATCAGCAATACATGCTGTGTGTAGAATGTCAATTTTTGCGATTGAAAACTTTGTTGTAACAGTTCCTGTAATACGCAAATTGTGTCCGGTTATTGCTGTAGCGTCCATGACGGTGTTTTTAGGACTACCGATTTGCATAGCTAAGTGTCTTGATACTAAAGTTATATTAGCGCCAGTGTCTAACAGAGCTGTCTGGGGTATACCGTTAACTAAAATCTCGATGGTTAACGATTTTGCTGGACAGTTTTGAACCATGTTGCAACTCCCAGTTGTAAAAAGTTCAGGCGGCCAAGTTGGATTGTCTCGAGGTACTGTTTCTACACTTTCGAAAATCTCCGCGTTAGCATTATGTCTCTCTTGCTGTTCTTGTTGGATGCAACTACACGTTTGAACAAGCTTTTGTCTTATATTATGGTTACTGAGAACCAAATACGTCACTATGCCTAACAGACACATAATGCTACATATTACTATGATGTTAAGTATCAATTGAATGGGGCCTGTTAGTAATCCATTAGTTAATTTGGCGACACCTTCCCCAGCTCCGTCAAAGATATGTTCTACACCTGTACCTATCCCAATCGCTGTATACTGTACGTCTGAACCAATACCCGTTCCAATTCCTGTAAGTGTCTCTCTTAACGTTTTGGGGTCTAGAGACAACGCAGCAGTGTAGTTTATGAGAGCGTTAAGGCGTTTCTCAAGTCTATGTGCATGCATAACATAGGTTTTATAAGAGCCTATGCTAGTAGTAATTGTCTCAGTGTCATGATACAAAACTGGCTTATCAAAAACTATATCATGAGGTTTTTGTGTCCACACTAATTGTGCTGGGATAGTGGAAACATGTGCAGGCCCACTCGTTGTCTGGAAACCATAAGGACTTTTGTATATCCCATGAAAATTGTGACTGCATGAACTTTGTGGTGCAAGATTTATCAAGTCCGTACTACCAGGTGCTATGAACATTAGTTTATTGTGTAGAAGAACTGGTACAAATTCATAACAAGTCTCATTGACCTTATAATTCCAAAATATTTTATCTGGAAAGACAGGTGTACAAGGCCAGATCATTAGTACTTCGCCTGCAAACGATGCATGAATGTCAGTACTATTTAGTAATATTCGAACACCTAACGTGGGATCCATCCGCAAAATTTGGTGCAGCATACGTAGTTGGGTTGAAGCGATTAAGCAAAGTGACAACCAAAGGTTATTAAATGCGTTAGTTTCTTGATCTTGGATTTTGGCGAATAAATAATTCAGTTTGGCGTTTACCGGGTCTGTGTCGATATTTACTGTATTATTTTCATGAGACTTAGATATTGGTCTCAGACTGTCTGCTAGAAAAAAATCTCTCGTATTTATTAGTCTCATTGCTAAACCTTCCTGTAAAAGGATTGTATGACGTGGTAGGCACTTTGGGGGTTGTATTTCTGTGATTGTAAATGCTCCTTGAATTTCACTAATGATAACATGCTTTCCTGATATTTTTGCTGTATATTTTCCTTTCTTTGTGAAAAGACAACGATCTCTAAGAGTGTTGGGATTCCAAATTAGTGTATTAGTATCCATTTGACAATATCCAGTTTGTGCAAAACAACCACTGATGGGACTAATGTTACTTATCAATGTCTTTCCATCTAGAGTAGCTACTTCTCCTTTTTCTAGAACAAAGTTTGATGTCTCTTTGCAATAATCTATGCAGCACCATTTGTAATCTACTATAAGTTGATTATTGGAAGTCCACAATTTATCAGACATCATTGACAGCTTCCTATTTTGCCACTCTTTTGTTTGGATTGTCTGTTCACAGTCTCGTCTCGACACTGGTTTGGTATGGCTAATGTCTGCAACGATTCCTTTTGAACCGAAAAAACCATAATTTGTGCAAATTTTCCTAGTCTCAAGGTAACAACTCCACGCTTCAGTTTTAGTCGCTTCATTTAAAGGCGTGTACAAATCTATGATAATCTCAGTGACATTGTGTTTATAATTTATTGGTTTACATAGAAACTCTTGAGGTACTGCTAGGGTATAACCGTGTTTTGATTGGCCACAGATGTAGTATTGTTGTAAGGCTAATGCAGATCTGGGAAAAAACAAAAATCCTAGCGTTATTATAAACAGAATTTTCACTAGTCTATAAGCTACGTCTGATGTCACTCTGTTTACTTGTTCTGGTATTGTTGTCGAATTACCCATGTCTCTGCTTGGCAGGAAAGTAGGTACTGATACCGATCGGCGAAGATGCAAACATACTGAACTATTAGTTGTATTAGTATCAGTTAGCAAAAAATCAGTAGAAGCAATGTCTGGACATGAATTTGTCACTAGGGTCTCAAACGATGTAGTGCTTGTTGTCTCATCGTCTTGTGGAGTGAACCATATAGTATCTGAAATCTCTGAAATCTCTTCTTCATAATGTGCTATCGGGTTGCCTTCACTTAGATTCACATACCCTATAAACGGTTTTGTATGAATAGTGTCTGATAAATCATCTATATGGCTACGAAGTTCTTGAAGTTGTCGTTCCATGCTAACTTCAGATATTACATCCACCACTTCATTTTCAGGCACCTGGAAATTGTACACGTTTTTCTTGTTGAAACGTGAACGGCTGTCATTTTTCCATGTACTCGTGCTTGGTTTCTCAGAAATTTTAGGACCTTGATACTTAGTGTCTCGCAAATTTACCCTACATTGCGATTTCATGTGTCCTACTCTTTGACATCTATAACAAATAGGTTTGCCGTCTTCAGTCCATTTGAGCTGTCTGTCCTTATTTGTATTTGTTGACTGCCACGTAGGTCTGTAGTTTTGATTGACAAAATTTCTGCTGTTTGGTCTACTTTGGGATCGTAATAAACCGTCAAGTCGCCTTTCTAAACGCGCTACTCTATGTTCTGCGTCTGTAGATTTTAGCCTTGTCTCATGTGGTTTACTACTTACAGCTGCTACTACTGCTTCCTGTTGCTTTTCGAGTCTGTCCAAAATATTAGAAAATGCATGGCATAGTTTAGTTGTTTGAGCTGCAGTCTCCGGTATATCTTCTCCTGATTGTGTTGCCTTAATGTATTTTTGTTGAGCATCCTCACTGTGAGCTTTATCAAGAGCTTCGTCTAAAGTTTTGGGATTGTGATTAATAACAGCTTTTTTCAGATGATTAGGAAGACCGGTGATAAAAGCGTCTGTTAATAAATAGTTTTGTACCTCAATTGGCATGTCTCCAAAAGCAGCCCTACCTAACTTTCGAATCTCACGGGCAAAAGTTACTAACGATTCAGTTGGTCTTTTTGTTCTACTTTTCAGTTCTAATGCGCTAAAGCGTTGATATTCTGCTGGCGTTACTGCTTGTTTTAGCGCCTTAACTAGCTCATTGTAGTTTTGTTTGACAGTGTTGTCTAACCTTCTGTATTGGTCTAATGCGACGTCTCGTAAATACGTAGGCAGTCTACGGTGTTTCTTGTCTTGTGACCACCCGTAGCCGTCAGCTACAAGTTCATACAGCTCCCACCAATCTATGAACGTTTCACCAGGAGCACCGCTAAATACTCCAACTAAGGGTAAAATATCTACTTCTCTAGTGTCTCCCTCTGTGTTATTTACAGCATTTAGTTCTTGTCTAATTTCCTGATTCTCTTTCTGTAGTCTCGTATATGCAGTTGTACTTTCTTCTTGTAACTTATGTAATGATCTATTCAATACTCTAAGGTCTCTACATATGTCCTCTTGTGTAACAGACTTTTGTTGACCCTCAGCCATTTCTACGTATCTGTCTCTAAGAAACAATAGTTTACGTTAACACAATAAAAAGTATGTAACTTACGGTTTATGCCAAGTGTAAAATAATATCATTTACTTGGTACTAAAATAGGCAAAATTATAAGCGCGACATTCGCAAATGAAATAACATATCACGTTGAGGTCTCCGGCGTTTTGCTAAGCGAATGCGAGTCACTCACACCTCACCGCCTGTAAATGCTACCACCGCTGCCAAATTGATTATTTTATGTCTCAAAAGCCACGTGAGGAATATAACGTACCAGCACTTTTATGTATATAGCTAAATACGATGATGCTGTACTATGGCCAGCTACCGCTGTATATTTGACCTTTACAGCGAACAGCAGAATACTTTACAACGGCGCTAAACGTTGTCTGTCTGTTTGGAAAAATTGGCAAAAACAAAAGAAAACTGGTCCAAGACAAGTCCAGAAAATTGGGCTTTCTGTCTCTTTGCCAAGTGGAAAAAATGAACCACGGCCAAATTGGCTATTCTGACCACTTTTCACTAGCGACAGTCTTTCGCAAGGCAAGTTCCACCGCTATCTACACAAAGATAGCGCGGGGACAATAACTCACGGCAAATACAGCCGGAACAATAATTACACGGCAATTTCCCGTCGCAAACACAAAACCACGGCAATTTTCCGCCGCAAACACAATAAACACGGCAAATTCCCGCCGCAAAAAACAAAAAAAACGGCAAAATTCCGCCGCAAACACAAAAAAAAACACGGCAACTTCCCGCCGCAAAACACAATAAAACGGCAAAATTCCGCCGTCAAACAAAATCACGGCAAGTTCCGCCGTCAAAAATCATCCACGGCAAACTGCCGAAACATCAGCCAAAACAAGGGGCTTACGAAATAAGACGGGTTTCGGCACCAATTGTAGCGGGTACTAGGCTTGGGCTTATTTCTCGTCACTACAAAGGGCTACGGTCCTGGTTCTCTAACCTAGCGCTACAAGAAGGAACACAACAAACAATCACGCAGTTTATTGTCGGAGGCAAGCGGCTGCAAGGCACAAACACACATAACCTAACTTAGTTAAGTCTCAAAGGTTGAGTGCGAACAGTGAGGTAGTGGCGTTGGCTGAGGTAGAGTCTCATCGTAGGATCGTCTCTTAATGGTGTGTAAGACCGACCAGTCGCGGGGGAAGGAACTCAAAGAACTCTCAATTGAGGTGTTAGGTGCCTTTATATACTGCGGGTCTCAAACTAGTTTGGATCTATTTTGGGTAATTTGACATTTCAAATGACAATTTGAAATGTCAAGAGACAACATAAAAACTAGTTTTTATGACGCATAAAAAGTTGTCTCGTTAGGAGGCATATCAGGTAAGTTAGCTTAAGTGTCATAGCTAGGTAGGTAGTTAGCTAATTGAGACGAGACTCAATTTATACGTACGTTACACCTCTCCTCTTTAAAAGAAGAACGACCTCGTTCTTGTTCACACCCAGCCATGATAGTCTCATTTGTAAGGTTGCATATATATATATATATATAATAACAGTTCAAAACAATCTTTTGTAAAATACACCAGAAATTAGCTTTAGTGCATATAATATACAGTAAAAGAATATGAAATCCGAGCATAAGCATATGTAATTTTTAATCGTGGTTAAAATATTGTTGTTATCCGCTGTTTATCTCATTGTCGTATCCAGTGGTGAATAGTTTAACGTTCCAGTCCGTCTCAGTCCAAAACAGTTTAAGTGTTGGTATTTGGTTGGGATGAGTTGACGGTCAGATTACCATCCATAGGTGCCAATGGGGTCAGTGTGCCATCCGGGTGTCGCAAGACCGGCATCATCAGGAGTTCGGAGTTCACCGGCCAAGCAGGTGGCATAGGGCGAGTGGTTGGGGCATGAGTTGCTGGATAGCTAAGCGGAAACGAATGCATAAGTGGAATTGGGGGCCGATATGGAACTGGGGCTGGGATCGCTGAAGGATACGAACTGAAGGCGGGAAATCCGGGCGGGGGATCCACACGCGTAAATGGCGGGCGCCACGTCGGCAAATGCGTCTCAAACGGGTTGAACAGGGTTTAGTTCTGACTGGTTACGGGCGCCAGAGGTCTGAATGGGAAGAAGGGAGGAGGCTGAAAAGCCATTTGCGCAATAGGTGACACGGTGGTAATGGGGATATTGACAGGGTCTGCGTAAGAAGTGGTCTCGCTAGTGGCTGCATTTGGCTCCACATAGGGTGGGGAAACTGGTTCCACAATTATCAATGGCGCGGGCTCAGCCACTGGTGTAGTTGTCTCAGATGCCGCCGTGATTACCGCCGAAGGTGCTGCTTTCATAGGGGTTGACTCCGTAACTTCTGGTGGCAATGATACCGGTATTTCAAGCAACGGCTGTCGAGAAGCACTCACAGAACTTCCGCTGGGGCCCGGGGGGTTGTTGAATATGTTTTTAACCTCTTGGTCTTCTGCGTCGGGTGGTTGGCATTGGTCACTTTCTTGAAGTTGCACGGTAGGTGGCTCGCAGTGTTGTCGACCCAGAGTCGGAATAGGGAGAGTGGGTGTCTGCTTGAAACCTCCGTACGAAGCATATCGCTTGCAATGGTGCAACAGAGGACAAACCGAACTCCGTGGCTCGACACTCGTGGGTAACCCGCGACAAAAAACCCGCGCCGTAAAACCGACCCGCGACCCACTTTGACACTCTTGCTTTGACCCACCACTCCATATGTAGCCATACCTACACAGTTGATAATTAATTGTTTTTAGCTGTTGCCCATGTGTAGCGGGTACTAGGCTTGGGCTTATTTCTCGTCACTACAAAGGGCTACGGTCCTGGTTCTCTAACCTAGCGCTACAAGAAGGAACACAACAAACAATCACGCAGTTTATTGTCGGAGGCAAGCGGCTGCAAGGCACAAACACACATAACCTAACTTAGTTAAGTCTCAAAGGTTGAGTGCGAACAGTGAGGTAGTGGCGTTGGCTGAGGTAGAGTCTCATCGTAGGATCGTCTCTTAATGGTGTGTAAGACCGACCAGTCGCGGGGGAAGGAACTCAAAGAACTCTCAATTGAGGTGTTAGGTGCCTTTATATACTGCGGGTCTCAAACTAGTTTGGATCTATTTTGGGTAATTTGACATTTCAAATGACAATTTGAAATGTCAAGAGACAACATAAAAACTAGTTTTTATGACGCATAAAAAGTTGTCTCGTTAGGAGGCATATCAGGTAAGTTAGCTTAAGTGTCATAGCTAGGTAGGTAGTTAGCTAATTGAGACGAGACTCAATTTATACGTACGTTACACATGTATAATTTCAATTTGCAAAGTGCATATCTGTACCTACATCGTTTGCACTGCTACATATGTACCTTAAACGAATGGTACTATTACACGGTACTCAATTTTTTGTCAAATTTGCGGCCGACATAGTGATTTTTTAGGTTTCGCTGGTCGGAAAAAAATTAGTCGACCCACGCAGCCTGAAGTGGGTACCCGCAGGTCGACCAACGGCTCAAATTTTTCGACCCAACCCAACCCAACCCGCGGGTACCCGCGCATTTCAGCATTCAGCGTAGGGTAAACTTAAAGAAAATTATTGTAAATTTTCTGGAGTTTTGGTTCAAATATTTCTGGTAACCCGTATTTTGGCAGTTGTTTTTCGTGTGCAACTGTATGTAGTTACATATGTGGTTTCGTAATCAAAAATATCTACAATTCGCTAAAGGTGGTAGTGTCGCCAAAGCAGTTTTGCTCATAGAGTGTGAAAAAAGAGTTTTTTCTTTGAATTTGTATGTTTACTGAGAAACTCGTTCAATGCGGTAACTACCAATATCTACAAATATATTGACCCAATCACCATTTGTAAGCCAGATATCACACAATAGGGACACAAAAGTTTGAAAAATCAAGCCAGATGTCAGATTGGCCAGCTTGTGAAGCACACTTAAAGTTTGAACGCACAATTTTTTGCCACGAATAAGAAAAAAGGAAAAGGAAGGAACATTTTTCTTTAGACTTCACAAGTTGTGAGTACTTTATCGTTTACGCACAGATTCACAATTCAAACAGGTACTACAGCACAATCACTCAAGCAATTTGCACTAAATTTTATGTGCATAAACTGGAAGTTATGCGTTTTTAGTTTATGCAGAAAAACTAAACAAACAGATTGATTAATAGTGACGAATTTATCGAATGTGAAAAGGTTTTCAAAACGTCATTGTTCCGATTTTGGAACTTGAATGCTAATTGTTTGCTGCATCAATTTTGCTGAAACTTGGGAAAAATATTTTCCTCAACATAGATTTTTAAAATAGATAAACAACAATGCCTTACCATACACTGAACAAGTTTTACAGACATGCAAAGTCGACTGCTTTCACGACACTACCCCCTTAATGTAACTTTGGATTAATTCCTAAAACAGCTATGTCCTTGAAGTTCGATAGTTTTCATAAACACGATATATATTAATAACATGATAATATATTAATGAATTTATATAACCAAATTAACCAAATTAGGTACATAAGTGAATTAAAATACACCACAACACCACTTAATATTTTATATGTTCAAGTTTCTTCATGTACAATTGTCACTACAATGAAATACAAAACACGAAACAACATTGAACAAGTGACATACAAAACACTTAATTACATACAAGAATAAGTAGTAATTACACTGACACAATAAAAAATCCCAAATAGATAAAGACAATTGTTTGCAGCATTTTGTAATGATACCGGCTGATGTATAGCGCGCACACACTAACAAATTTGTCATAGTACACTAGTATATCACGCACTTTTGCCAGTCATGATTTGCTGAAGGCACTTATTGTCCTTTTGAATTAAACTTTCGATCTAAGGCCATTGTAATGGCTTTATAAGTCGTCTAACCGGCGTCTAGTTGAAAAAACGAATAATACACAGTACATTTTGGATATACATGTAAATGATAGCAGCAATAAAGTTAGTAGTCAAGTAGTAGTGGTCAAAAAAACACAAATTATTTAATTCTTTTTAATCGAAATGGGAGAAGCGGTTGTGGCAAGTTTCACAAGAATATTGCAGCACAGTTAGCAATGAAGTCACAACTTCGAATTATGAAATTTTCAAAATCGGTTATGGTGCAAAATGCAAAAACTGATTTATTTTACAAATCGGTCAGTCTTGCTTACGTAAGCCAAAAGAGCATTTATTTGCAGATTCAGCTTGGATAAACTTATGCTATTTGCTTCATTAGCTTCTGAGTTATTTTTCTTTGAACTTTGAAGATTAGATGCACTCACAAAATAGTTGTAGCAAAAGTGAATACATGCGAAAAAAACGACACAACATAAATAATAAAAAATCGGTTGAATAAAAACTAAACAAAATTAAAAAATAATTTCACTTTTAGGTTGCTGCAAAAAGTGGCTGTCGACAAGTTCTATGCACGTTCTAATTTAATATGATAATAATAGCTATTATGCCGCATTAGTCAATTGAAAGTTCGATTTTCAGCTAGATCAACAATTGAATACAATTTTTAAATTAAGAATTTTCCGGTTTAATTTTTGTTCACGTATAAGCATAAGTAGGTAAGTAAAGTACCAAGTAAAGAAGTAAAAGTATACTTAAACAAGCTCTTCTGCTGAGTGAGAAGTAGTTATGTACATTGTGAGTACTGAGTGTCAATATTCCAAAGGAAATATAAAACGCGGCCACTATTTGTGGATAAACGGATTTTTAAATCCCGCTTTTTGTACACATGTTGCTGATTTGCTCCAAAGCTTTGCTTGATTACTCATGAACTGTAACTACTTATCGCAAGCTTGTCTACTGAGTACTGAATGAAAAATTACTAGTTTATGACGCTGGAGCGTCAATTTTTCACAGGAAAAATTGAGCGCCTGCCCTATTTTTTAACAAGAGGAAGTTTCTTTTACCGTCGTTAAGAGACTGATGGCTGAGTTGTGAGTAAAACTAATTTAGTAAATTTATTTTACAATTAAACTTTAATACTACTTCAAGCAGAGGTAAGAGTTTGATTTTGGAAAAAATAAAAATCGTGCTCTTCCGAAGATCGAACCCGAGATCTATCGCACCCTGAGCGAGAATAAATCCACTAGACTAACGAGCCACACTGGTGATAGTTGGAAATTAGGCATGTCATGATCTAAATATCAGTCACTTTAAAAAATGATCAGCCTAATAATTGCAGGTAAAACAATATTTCATTGTATTTTGCAATAAGAAACGTGAAAAATCAATTATTCTTATTATAGAGTAATAATAAAAAAATAAGTACAAAAGCTTTACGTAAGGCATTTTGGAGTTCTGCAATAACAAGACTTTTAGAATCAATCATGTTAAGCCCGGTTGGCTCAGATAGTAGATCGTCTTGTATCTACTGAGCATCTGATACAAATCAGAAGGAAGGTGGTTCGAATCACCCCGGGCTCACTGTTTTGATTTCGCAAAGCAAAATGTCTTTCGAAATCGCATTTGCACAGTGAGCGCGACCTACCTACCTAACCAGTGTAATTTAACGTAGGAAAATCGACCTACCAGAAATTACATAGGATTTCAAAAATCTGAATATAGTATATACGCGGCCCCAGGGGGCCGCGTAAAAATAACGGACATTAAGAACAGAAAATTGGAACGAGAACAAATAAAACAACAAGTAAACAAGCAGGCCCCAAAAGGGGGCAAGGTTCCTTCGCGGAGTGAAAATTCTGCGTAATTTACCCATAAGATTTCAGCTTCGGTTTTACAGACTTGTGTGTATTTCCATGCATAGAATGCATTAATACCTGTGTACATTCGATTTTTACATTCAGAGCTTTTGTGTTGAAATCAAACTATAAATTCAACAATTTTCTCGAGAAATCATGCCATAGTTGCTGGAACTGCTCGTGAATACAGCACGCAGTCGCATATTTGACAAAGAAAACTCCTGTCAAAAGAGTTTATGCTGACAAAAACTGCTAAATTTTTTGCAAAAAACCGTATGGAGGTCGAACCCTCGAAGTAGGATAACAGAAACTTTTGGAGTAGCGCTTTTGACCACTCGACTACGCTACTTCGATGTCTATCGTTGTTTGGTTATGACTATGTAGAAAAGAAGTATGAGAGCAGACATCGTCTAGACAATCACGTGATTAGCATGTGTAGGTATCTTGTCTGAAAAATTGAAAATAGAGTTTTAAATCACAAAATTTTACAAAATGACAACTCAATACGTAGGCAGTGTTATTGAGCATTTTGTCATTAGAAACCGAAGCCTTCAAAAAAAGAGCAGTCAGTTCCCATACTGACTTTACGTGTTAATCATATGCGCCTATCACCATGCAGCTGCCACAATAACACTGCGCAGAGTCGATTTCAAAACAATAGTTCCTTCTCTAGAAGGAACAAAAACGAGAACACATAATGTCAAATTTTTACGAATGTCCCACTTTTTACTCTTTGAAAATTTAACTGAGGACATTTTTAGAGGGTTTTTATCGTTGAAAATATATCAAATAAGTGACGAAGATGACCGGGAAATTTAGAGATATCAAAAACCTTATTGATTTTTAGCTCCGACAGGTAGTCGTATGATTCAGAGCTGTAGCGCAAAGACCCTTTTTAGCCGCTTGCACTGGAGCCAAAATCAAAGGTTCAGGTTGAATGCATGGCATACTTTTACGAAAAATATGGCTCTCTTTAATGCAAAACACCGCTTGTGATTTGAATTTGCAAACGCTGAGCTTTCCAGAAAAACATCTAAAACGCAATTATATACCACTTTGAGTCAATAAATTATTTAGTGAATCTTTTTTTATTTTTTTTGACAGCCTCAATAGCTTCAAGAAAGTATCATACCCAAAAATAGGCCTCACAAATACGATTTAAAAAGCATAATGCAAATATTTTTATCAATTGAGACACATCTATTGATGTGTCATTTAGTATATAAAAACTTAATGCTTTTATGACAATTTTAGCAATATGATATAAAAACGTAGAACTTGATGTCATTAAAACCGCTAAACCGATCAAACTGAAACAACTTCAATTAACTTGACTTCAATTAACAACTTCATTCATTCATGAAATTATTCAAATTTCAAATGAAATTCAATTCATGAAAATTCATAATTGCAACGTAGCGTTGTTTTTTTCCGATGCGTGAAACCAATGAATTTTTATTGTTTTACATTTGCCATGTTTACACACTTTTGAAAAATTTAGGTTTAGTTTAGGTTTAGGTTGTGTCCTTGAAGCTACTGCTTGGAACCCCACTGACAGTTGTTAGAGTTTGGTGAATTTTAAGACGTCGGATTTTACCCACTAAAGTAGCGCGAAATCGTGGATGAAAACAGAAATAAAGATAAAAATTACAAGAATGATTAAACAAATAGAGAATCTCATAAACTAAAGAAATTGTCATGACCGTTTTTTCTACCTCGGCTTCTTGCAAAATTTCATCATACGTAAACGACCGCTGGTAAAATTTGTTAATCCCATAGCGCAAATTCCAACCATGGTTTAGAACTTTTTGAAGTACATCATGTATCAGTTTCATGCCAGCAAAAATTAACCAGGGGATGCAAATGCTTAACAGCAGAAGTGACGCACTTAAATTTTGCTTCAATTGCTCTTTTTGCTCACTACCTGCTTTGGCTACTTTGCTACGAGCGCGGAACATGCCGAAAATTACACCAACATTTGTCACAAGCAGAAGCACGCCACAAGCAATGAAGGTTATCAACTCCAAGCGTACTGTGAAAAAGAAGTAATCGGAATTTTGAAACGGAGCTGATTTTAGATATCGATATTCCCCTGTGTTGTTGTTATACCTTGGAGGGAATTGACGACTGAAAAATATTGTCGGAACAAACATTATGCCAGATAAAGACATGGCAAATAGTAGACCTCCGTAGAAAATGGCATTCACATTAAGCGTGCGAAATTTCAGTGGTAAAAACAAAGCAAAAGTTCGAACCAAAGATGCCAATACCAGCATAATGACGCTAGCAGTTGTGAAAAAAAGCGAGATAACTTTTCTCAAGTTATAGATCAAGTTATAAAAGCTGACAACATAGCGCATGCGATACTTGAAGTGAAACAATGCAACCGTAAAGTAGGGTAGCATGCCGCAAAGGTCTAACAGCAAGATGATTTGATGAAACTTAGTGCTTGGACTTTGACGAAACTCATGATCGTGCAGTGTGAACAAAGCTAGGGGGGTTCCAACGAAGGACAGCATAGGAAACAAGAATCCTGCGACCATATCGCGAATCAAGTAGAAGTGCTTAAACTCATAGGCCAGTATTTTACAGTGCTGCAACCCCAGACCAACCAATTGACAACCGGTCAGCTCCGACCGTTTGGCATATCGAATAAGCGTGTTGTAATACCAGCCCATATAGTTGGACCGCTCGTACGGTTTTAGCTCTGCTTCTTGACAGTCCGCATATTCTTGACGAATATTGTCTGGAAAATGCTCTTTGCTCCTGAAATTAGAAAAACGATTGGGATTAACCTTTTTGGTTTATTAGTTTGGATGGTTAGTAATAGGTGTTTTTTGTAGAACATACGTACAGTCGGTTTCAAATGAAAATGGATTCTGCGCGTCGGGATTAGTGATGAAATCGGACGCGTCGGATTATGTCATCCGACGCGTCGGGTGATGTCATCCGACGCCCTCGGTTATGCAATCCGGCGCCTAAAGTTTTGCCAGCCAGTAATTAATTAGCTGCCAAAGTTCAGGCCTAAAGTTTCGACTAGGGTGGCTGCTTCAGTGCAAATTATGAATACTATTTTTTTTGTTTAGCTTCTTTTACTAATAAAAATCAGAATCCAGTAGGTAAAATTACCTTATATTTCAAGTAAACATCTATTAATCAACATATAAAAATAAATTTAAAAAATTTCGCATAACTCGTTGAGGAGTCACCCTCATAAATTTTTCCTGCAAGCTCTCCACTTTCTAACTGTATGATGCAATCCGACGCCCAGCCAGGCCCGTCGGATGCCGTCATCCGACGGCCTCGGTGATGAAACCCGACGCGTCAGATGATGTCATCCGACGCGACGGATGCTGGAATCCGACGCGTCGGATGATGAAATGGCGTCGGGCAAATCCATTTTCATTTGAAAACGACTGTATTAATGCGGATTACAGGGCACGTGAATTTGTATAATTCACAAAAACCAAAAGACACTCATCAAGAAAAAGCCGCAATACAAATCCTGTCACTACAGTACAATATCTACCGTATTACCTCGAATAAAGCCCCAGCCTTGAATAAAGCCCCAGCCTTGAATAAAGCCCCAGGGAAGGAGCTCACGAAATAATAAAACCCCAGCCTTGAATAAAGCACCTGGGGCTTTATTCAAAACGTCCTTGAATAAAGCCCCAGGTAAGCGTTTCACGAAACAATAAAACCCCAGGGGCCTTATTCGAGGTAATACGGTATCAACCATCTAATAGGAGAAAAAACCTCACAACAATACGATTTGCGATAATGTTAAGGTAGTGTTTTAGAGTTTCCCAACAGAAGACGAGGCACTAGCATTCATTTTTTAGATATAAATTTCTCACTGGACGTTGTAAAAATTAGCATACAGCAATCAAAAGCGGTATTCACCATGTTTCGTTGTCCAACACGTTTGTCTGCAGTGGTTCAAAGTGGTCATGAAAATCGCACTCTTTGTCGCTGGATTGCGAAATCGTGGTTCCAGACAAAATGGCTAGAAGACAGAGGGAGCAGAAAATAAATGACCGCATCGGGAATAGTTTCTGAAATGATATAAACATAAATATAATACAAAGTAATTGATATAGATAAAGTGAATATATAAAATAAATAAATATGAACGTACAGAAACTGTTGTGAAGAATATAGGCCCCTTCAATTGTTTAGTGACGCCATGTCAAGAACGAAAAAGGAGATTTTTACCAAAAAAACAGCATCAACATCAAAATAATCCAGGCGGGATGCGAACTTCCTTAACATCTCTGGATCTGCAGACCAGCGCTCTACCGTTAAGCTGCTAATCCGGTGATGAGCTTTGGTACTCTAGGGGGCCTATCCCTCAAGTAGCTATAATTGACTTTGTTTCAGCAGCACCTATATATTGCTACTGAAACATTCCGGTGCCGACTGCCGACTGAGAAAGGCGTTGTGAAAACTTGACTACACGTACATACACTGAGATCACACGATCTTGAAATTGAGCGTGGCAGTTGGGATAGGCGGGAATCTCATAGAATACCGAGATAATTAAGACTTTGCCGTGCATGCAATACTAGGGTATTTGAAGATGAATTACATTTTTTACTACATTGTAAACTATACCAAGACTTGAGGTTATGTGTTTTTAGTATTTGTTATGCCCCTTATACTTGTAACGGGGTCAAAATTTTGGCGGGGCCTCTCCGGCCAAATTTTGGGGACCCTCCACCTTTATCGACCAAAAATACCTGAAATTTTACAAAATTTTGTTGAAATTTCGCCAAAAATGGCCATTTTTTAAAATTTTGCCCAAATTTTGGGGACCCTCCACCCTGGCTCCTCGTTTTTTTGGGGGGGGGGGGGGTCCCCACCCATCCCCCTCATACATGTATGCGAGCAGGCTTTTTCTGTACATATGAGCTCAAAAATTCCACTTTTTAATAAATTAACAAAATTTATACACGTTTCTTTCCAACGGCGTGAAACTAAATATAACACAGAAATTTGGAATAAGTTCTAAAGATTATATATGATAACACAATTTTGTATTCCTTTCTTTTTATAATTACTGTTTTTTGTTCTGTTTGTTTCTTATTTTTTCTGCGCAAGCTATTGCCTAATGCGATGTTTTGCCTGTAGTATTGATCAGCACAGTATGTTCCTCTATTATCGAATAATGTGCTTGAATTATAATCAATTCATTCATTCATTCATTCATTCAACCACACACAGTACACACACACACACGCACAAACTACATATAGAGAGCATGCAAATTGGATTGCATGCTGCAAAACTATGCCAAGGGGGGCATGGAAGAACAAAACGAGATTTTGCTCGTGATTTTAAAATTACATAGGTAAGTTATTAGTCGAACATTTTCATTTAAAAGTTACCTCAAGTGCGACACTTGAGAATCATTTAATAAGCATTTATGTACTTGTTACTTAATTTTTAATACAAAATGCAATGCCCACTTTTTGCTGAAACACTTGCAAGCAAAATTCAATTCAGGGGATAGGATTCAATACAAATCATACACCGTACTGTACGTATGACGCAACCTTCCTGTTATGGGAGCGAAAACCTATGACAAATGTTCTACCTCTGGGTAGAACAATAAGTAAACCATTATTAATTAGCTTGTTACACCAACTTTTGAATGTTGATTATTTAAATAGCGAGACCTTACACTAATAACATATGTAACTCATAAAACTATTACTCCATTCCCAGGTAGTAAAATATCGTGTACTTTAAATGTTGACAGATGTTTCATGGTGTTAGCCAAAAATATTGCTGCACGAAATCAATTTCGGATCAAAGCCTTTATGATTTAGAAAATGTAAGCGTCACTACTTGAAGCAAAAATCGCTTGGATTGTTTCAAAATTAATGCTTTATCTAAATTCACTTGAGCAGCTGAAGTTTGATTGTTAAGTAATAAGTTTAATTTTTACGCTTTTTTTACTATATTACAAAAATTCGGCCAGGTGTGAGTTTTATGTAATAACCCCTGCAGTGAGCCTGCTCCATAAAAGTTACTGTATATATCTGATAAAACGTTTGTTTAAAACTACTGAAGCAGTAATAAAACAAATTTTATAACAATGTTTTCTGTTTTAATGAAGATTAGAGTTTACTTAAAATAGAAGACTCCACAGTTCAATTCAATTTGATGAAATTTTCACACAGACATGAAAAACGTTTAACAGGCTTAGAAATAATTTAGATAACACAGAAATAAATAAATCAGAGCGCACAATAGCTGAAAAATGACTGAACTGATAACGATTGTTCTCATTCAAATTCGAAATAATTTAGATTAGTCTATGTTTTACAATGAAATAATATGAGAAAAAATGACAGACCCGTTAGATAGTTGAGATAATTCAGATAAGTTCAGATAATAACTGAACGACAGTTCAGCATTGGTCCAGTCGCTAAACTGATAGAACGCTGGGCCGCAGATTCAGAAACAGGTGGTTCGAATCCTCCCTCAGTCATTCTGATGCTGTTACTGTCAGTAAAAATCACCCTTTATTTCTTGAGACTGCAAACAAACGTATATATTATTGATTAAATATTATTGTTTTTATGACATATTTTCTAAAAAAGTCTGATACGTTAGGAATATACCTAGTATCTGAAGCCATTTGCTTATTTGAACTTTACAAGCTTAATTAAAAAAGTTGGCCTAAGTTTTTTGCCCATAAGGCACTACAGTTGGTTCAAATTGACAAAAATTTCATAAAAAATGTTTGGCAGGCTATTAAATATTCGTGTAGGGTAGCAAAAGTAAAAACTGACTAAAATTCGTAAAAAAAATATGTGTTGCTATTTCTGTGACTTTACATCTTGCTGTACTGTTGACCACTGAAATTTTTTGTAATGAAGCCAGATGTGTACTTTTGTCTCAAGGTCCAGCAAATTGTTTGAATAACATTATTTGTACTAACTAGATTCAGTGTCACACTAAGTGCAATAACCAGAATTATATCATACCTGTCATGAAAAAACAGTGCAATAACTAATATCAATAACTAAGTGGACGCTGCTAGATTCCCAGCGTACATTAAAATTAGTCATTGCACTGCTGTAAGCATGCATCTTAATTATTGACTTATCGCCCTGTATATTTCAAAACAGATATAATGTAAGTACGTTATAGCACTTTGTAGTATGCACTCAGCAACTATTCGCACTAACACGTGAAGCCCGCGTGCATAAACTCGTGCGCTGCGCTGCACTCGTTCATGCACTTGGAGCTTCACGGTACAATGCGTACAAATTACTGAGTGCACGCTACATCGTGCTATAACTTACACTAATACCGATAACCCGTCTACTTATGCCTCAAGCTATACTCAAATCGATTTATCAGTGTGTATAGCACTAGTGGTTGTGCTAATTGTAAAGGATACGCATGTGTGAAATGTGAATCTCTCGTGCTCCTGCACATATAAATGTGTATAAATCACTTTTAGCACGCAAATCAGTGCCATGACCCATACTTCATTGCTGAATATTTATAAAATGCTGTATTCTGAGGTACACGGTATCTATTTTACATGACTTAAGATTAGTTAGACATTTTTATGCTATTGCGAGAGGTTCTTTTACCGGCCTAGTCCATTCCGTGATTGGCCTAAATATATAAACTCTACTGGGCGACGCATAAACAACAATTACTAGCACATTGGTGTTTAGTATTTTTGACATTTTTTGTAAAATTGTTGTTATACACTTGTTCTTCAACTCAACGGATTCTCTTGACTCCGGTTCATTACTCGTCTTTTTTCCTTGTTCCTGCAGTTTTGTCCCTAAGCAACTGCATGACAGAAGTTTGGCCAAACTTTTTTGCAAATTTTTTGCATAACGAAGGTTTGCCCACCAACATTTGTCACTACAATTTTAGTAACGGTTGACCTCAATTTGTCCTGGTCCCTGTCCTTGTGTCCTCAAGGGCAAGTTTGAATCAGACTTTAGGGAACATAAAAACAAGCCGAATTAACAGAAATACCAAGAGCTTAATAAAGAGCTGTCCTACGCAACAAACTTTGCAACTTAGTTTCTGAATTTTTAATGCTTTGTTGACTTAAAAACTTTGCCGGCAAAACAGGTGTTTTTCAGAAACGCCGACAGTCGACGTGTGTTCGTTGCCGTTATGCCTAGAGTTGGTGAAAATGAAAAAACGAATTATTAATGAAATTTCTGGGATTTTCGATTTTCACTGTGTGGAACTTTGATAGCTGGCGGTACGCAAGTAATGTAAATAACGAGCCCACTAATTGAAACGAAAGTTAGCGTTAGTTAGTTAGTTAGTTAGTTAGTTAGTTAATTAGTTAATTGATAGTAACTTTAAAAACTGATCTGCTTACTTTAGCGGTAAAGAGGGGGACAGTACCTATGCAGTCACAGACAAAACAGTCCCTGCGTTTATGACCCCTAACTAAAAAAAGAAATTTTTTTCTAGGCTTAGGCCTAGGCTTAGGCTTAGGCTTAGGCCTAGGCTTAGGCTTAGGGCTTAGGCTTAGTCTCTAGGCTTAGGCTTAGGCTTAGGCTACGCAATTTTCTTTTCATCTCAAATAAAAAAAGTATTTATTACAAAATAGTTAGCTTGTTCAACCAACGGCAACCCCACTACGTGCACAAATACTTGAGCGGCAGCGTTTCTGTGAGACAGACTCTAGATTGAAATTTGTCCTTTTCTCATAGAAACGTAAAAAATTTTGGGTCGGTTTCTGAGCAAGTTTTTTTCTCACCTAAGCAGTGAAATGGTATTTTTAATATATTGATAAGAAGCAGGGTGGGATGGTTGAAAATAAAAAACAATTCTAGTGTCACACATTCATTCCACTAAACTGATTCACAAAACACCGAAAAATTGACAAAAACATGTAGCAAAATCGCTTTTCAAAAATTATTCAGGTTCATT
>JASANF010017192.1:0-48687 GCA_030248245.1 Trissonchulus sp. WLG1_4
TTAGAAAGAAACCTTAAATTGAGAATATCGTATTAATATACAGCTTAATTAGCAGGGGCTTTAAAGTTACAGGCATTACAGGCATTAATCTCTATTTAGGTATCACATCGAAGTTTGTAAAAACTGTCGGGGAATAATTGTATGTGTTCAGGAATTCGTTGGCGGAAAGATTAAACTTTGTAAAAGTTCGTAATGTGTCAAAAGCATAAATTCAAAAGTTTGCATGAAAATCCTGGTTGTTTGGTCAGACTTTAGTTCTGCTCTTTCTAAAAGTCTCATTCACACGAAGGCGCATTTTGCAGGATGGCGCATGAGCGGGCGCGTGAGCTAAGGCATTCTATAAATAAAATTTTCGCGCTGCCTGCTGCAATATTGCAGTGTGTGTGCGTGCCCGCTGCATGCACCCGCTCATGCTATATGGCGTGCGAATTGGTGTACGCCATGCAATGTGCCATGCAATCCGCCGTCGTGCGCAATAGGTGTTAAAGCAATTTTCAGCAGATTTAGAACAAAAGTTTGACTTGACAGGTATGCTGAATGACATTCATCAGTGCGCAGCATCGTAGAAACTGACAATGTGCATACTCGAAGACCGAACTTGTCTTGTGGCTTCAATATAAAAAGTTTTTAAAAGCTTTAATTGAAATATTTAGATTTTGCTGTTAAATATAGGAATCAAGAAAAAATCAGTGTAAAAATCGATTTCTTTATTGGTAACAATTGAATATGTGCAAGTTGTGTACAGAATCAACAGCAATAAAATATATTGTCACATGGCCTCTACGTAATTAGGCATGCTACAAATCTCTGATATGTGCGGATCCTGTAATCTCTTAACTTATAAGAGTGCAGTCGAGAGATTTGTTGCACTCTCTGAACACACGCTAAGCATAGGCGCATTCGACGCAGCGTGCACTCAAAGATTTATCGCACGCTTTTATTGTCCATCGTAACCACTCGACCACGGCTGCTTCAGAACCAGTTAATTAAAAAATTTAAATTGTGATAAAATTAAAGTGCGTAGTGCGTACAGTGTGAAGCGCGCTAGTTATTTCCATTTTTTTCCATAGGCGCTGTTTATCAAAACACAATTTACTTGAGTTCTTCCGTTTAAATAATAATGTCATTTATTATTATTCTGTTTAATAACTTCTAACTCTCTAACTCAATAATGTATTCATTTAAACATTTTCCATCGAAGGTAGCGTAGCGTCAGCGGTCTAAGGCGCTGACTCTGAAACTGAGAAGTCAGTTGTGCGTGGGTTCGAATCCTACCGCTGCCAAGATATTTTGTTTTTCTCCTGTGTTAAGGCCATGTGACAAGTCTGTTGTATCATTGCTAGCATTTACACTCAGATATTAGTAAGCAACTCTGCTTGTAAATACCTCGTGCAAAGCAATCGTGCGCTGCGCGCACTCGTGCTTTGCACTCGGAGCTTTCCAGCGCATGGTCAATACAAATATCTGAGTGCGCTCGCAGCCATGCTACAACCCTTACTTAATATAGCCAATCTTGATACAAATGATATCTAAGCACGAAACAAATACATTACATAGAGAAACGAGTTAATATATATATATATATATATATATATATATATATATATATATATATATATATATATATATATATATACATATATATATATATATATATATATATATATATATATATATATATATATATATATATATATATATATATATCATAAGTAATGCACTAATAAACTAATGAAGCATTGTCAATGATTTTTGATGCTTTATTATTTTGTACTCTGTACTCTATGTTATGTTTCTAGATGTTAGTCCACAAGACAAGAAAGTTATGAAGACTAAACCAACACTCAAGTTGAGTTAAATTATGCGTAATTTAAAATATTAATTCTTGGGTTTTCGTGACGATATACTTTAGAACTGATCGCGAAACTATTGAACTATGTACTAAAAGTTAGTGGTTGCTAAACTTTCAGAACACCGGATGTTTTCAACTTTTAATGCTTTTCAACTTTTTTTATTAGAGTCGTAGGAGGTATTTTTAATGTCTTTCGTGACACCTATGATTTTCTAAGTGAGTTCTAAAAGACGTCTTGCCTTTCTTACCCAGATCCACCTAAGACACCTGTGGCTAGGATTCTTTTAAAATCAACCCGAACTTTTGTCCCAACACTAAGCAAATATACACGCCTTCAGCTTTGGACATAAGCGGAAAGAAGGTATCAGCAGGGCTTTCTTTGGCGACTCTCGAGGGTAATAAGAACCAACTTCACTTGTTTCATAGCCGATACGGGGTCAGTCAGCCGTCTGCAAATAACTGGCTAAATTTTTGAGCAGAGCAGCCACATCTTCAGCAACTACTAGCGCAATAACAAAGCTGAAGTTGCTGATTGAATGCAGAAGCTGTTCTGCTTGGACCATAGAATGTCCCGTTTCCGTTTCAGCCAACGTTTGCAGAGCAGCGCTGATAGGCTTGTAAAGTTGCAAAAAAGTTATCAGCGTTTTGTGGCGCTCAACCCAGCGTGTTTCGCAAAGGGTAGTCACGTGCGTCACTGCAACATCAGCAGTTAAATCTGTTATTTTAGTCTCTAGAACTTTGCTGCGTTTTGGGCTCAGGTTAAAAAAGTTCACAACTTGGTCAATATAGCAAACATCCTCTTTAGAGGATTCAGGTTAGCGGCTTTTGAAACTACCAAGCTGAGCTTGTGACTGGCACAGTGAAAATAAACGGCCTTCGGGTGCTGTTTGAATGACAGCCTGAGCTCCTCGAAGATAGCCGGCCATGTTACCAGCACCATCATAACCTTGGGCAACCAGGTATGCTAAGTCTAGGTTGCTGTTTTCGGCAAACTGTAGAATACTCGCGGCAACCGCTTCTCCTGTCGTGGAGTCCAAGTCCATAAAACCAAGAAAGTCTTCCTGAAAGTAAATAACTATAAGTAACCAAGTGTTAAATGTGTCTTTAATTTAATCAATAATTTAATTTCTTCTTTAATTTAATCATACATGTAAGATATTAAAAGTTAAAATCAATACTGCTATACTTTACTTTAGTCACAGTTTCCTTTACAGCTACTTATTCCTTAATTTTAAGTCGAACCGTTTTTAAATGACTCCACTACTCACTGACCGTAAGACAAGTTCATCAGCGACGTATCGGACACACACGCTGAGTCGTTCTTGGCGGAAAGCGGAAGTTTCGTCACACAAGATAGTAAACGCTTTAGACTTATTCGCTTTTTCCACTAAGCCTCTTGTGATCACCTGGCCAATACAGTCAATCAGTTGGTTTTGGATATTTGGACTTGTGTATTGAGCTTTAGACGGATTGGCAAGGATCAGCTAAAACAAAATGGAAACATGATGAGCACTGATTTGTGGTGAGTGTTGGTACATAGATGATGAGCATAGATTTGTAAACTGGTAATTAGTGTGTCCCCCAGAAAAATTGATTGACGCAAGTGGGAGAGGTATGTCCTAAGATCTTAGCAACAGTAAATAGAGTAGTTAATTGGCCAGAGTGAACAATCAAACGTTTTGACACCATTTGGGTCTTTATACCTTCGCATCCTCATCCCCGTTTTGGAGTAGCTGGCGTAAGTAACCACGAAACAACCCGTCATTACGCTCAGGCTCTTCGGGAGTCAAGGCGCCAGCGTCTCTATGACCCCGAAGTGGCAGTTCATGACGGCCAATAAACAAGAGAGCCTTCAGCACTGCTTCGAGCATTTCCGTCTGTTTTTTCTGAATTTGAGTTCTTGGCTCAATTCATTGCAGATCAACGGCCACTCCGATGTCTCGCGAACGCGCAGAAATGATTGAGCCATCTCTACTGCATTCTTGTGATATCCAAGCTCTGTGTGGGCCTTCCATAATTCCTGAAACAGAATAATGACTCTGCGAATGTATGTAGAATTTTGACGATTAATAGTATTAATGTTTTACCTACATTTTGCTACCAGTTTTTATCAACTTCATCATTTATATATGTCGTATATACTTTTGAAAATCGAAACGCTAGTCACCTTGAAGTCTTTGAAGTTTCTCAAAGGCTGCTGACCAGATAGTTTGGGGGCTGGTGGCTTCCTTTGCAAACGTCAGTGGGGGTAAACAACACAAGCAACGCAGTAATATCCGTGCTCTTGGTGAGAAAACGCAACATATGGTATATTTACCCAAGATGGTTGCGGATAGCGCTTGCGTTTGGCTTGGTAAGTGGGCTCGTATGAATAAGGCTGGCTAGGTTTCCATGCATTTTTTAACAGTTTATATTTTAGCTCATCGTTCAATGTCTTATATAACATTAGCCCCAATGTCCAAACGAATAAATGGGGAGGCGGCTTGATGGCAAAAGGTAAGGGTCTGGGAGCTTTGTAGGGATTCTCATTCCGCGGGGTGACGAACTTGGCAAATCTACTGGAGATAAGGGAGAAGCAAGCTCCGTGCTAGATTGGGGTGGAGGAGTAGGATCTATTTCTATTGGAAGGAATGAGTGCGGCGAAGCAGAGCTCGTGGCTGAGAGAGTTTTTCCGGATTTAGCTCAGATTCGCACTGGCTCGACCCCGCGCCTTGGGCCCCCCGAGGTCTCTTTCGGGTACCGTAGGCCTTTCGGCATCGTCTGAGTCACCATTATCCATCCTTTTTTTTAAAGTAATCTTTAATACTCTTCATAATCTGGAACATAATCACACATGCAGTTGAGGGGATGGGGTCGAAGGACCCACCTCCAATTGATCCTGGGGGAGAGGGGGAAGGGGCAGTCCCACAAGAGGCAAAAAAGGAGAAAAATTTTTACAAAAAAAATGATTATTCAAGCTTTTAAATTTTTTTTAAAATTTGGCAATAAATGTTACATTAATAATTGTACTGCAATTATGACAAGTGAGGGCAATACAGAAACAATGGCGGAACTTCATTATTTTCACACTTCAGCCAGTCTCTGTATGCGCAGAAATGCTCCATCTTTTTTTTTCCTTTCATTATTACTAGTTTGTTTAGGATATCATTTGCCTTGTGTGCGGTTGCTAGGATACGTAAAATACGCGTGATTGACGGTTGCTAAGATGCGTGTATATAAGATAGTATAACGTCATTGACTAACATCCATAGCCCAAGCCGTTAGGCCACTCACTCACTGACTCACACATTCATACATACGTACTGATACATATATAGCACAAATTACCGTGTCAGGAAATGCATATAAAACACATATATATGAGTCAGAAAATTTAAGAACCATTCGAAATTTTTTCTGGGTACGCACTGTTGGGTAATAATTATTTATTAAAAAAAGAATTCAGTTCTTTAGCTTTCATTTGATACAAAAAAAATGATTTGTGATTTAGCTGAACAAAGTTATACAAAACAAGCACTTTTGTTGAGGAGTTTATATGTTTTCACATGACGACAATCAGTATTATTTTACCGTTTCGGTAAAATTGAGCGCGGCATGCACTTGAATTTTTTGTCAGTATATAAATATTGTAATTTCTAATACAGAATCTACGCAGAATTTCACCTTTATTATAAGCACAAGTGTTCAACGATTTTCAAAGCTCAAGACTCTCAGAATTCGGCATCTATTTTTCTGTTAGACGATTACGTTCTACGATTACGTAAGTTTATGAACATACAGTTGTAAATTTTGTTATATTCTGACATGTAATTTTTTGACATTAGTTTGGCAAATATGGAAAATTGCAAAAAACGTACAATTACAAGTTATATACAAGTTTAAAACACCGCTATATTCAATACATCAGTAGAAACGACTGATTTCAGTACATGCAACGGTTAAGAAACACACCAGTTTTTTTCGGTTGAGTATACCTACCACCAACGTTCACGCGCTGTTATGTCTATACACATGTGACATTATTGCATACCTGAAGATTTGAATCGTTAATAGAAAGAAATCGATCGTCAGCTTTCATTCTCGTTTATAACACGAAGACACTTGACATGACACACACAATCAAACACACACACACACACACGTAAAAATACGCATATACAACATACTGGCTGTCTACGCTGGGTGAATGCAGCAGGCTTCAGTGATGCACTGAAACTGAGCATGATTTGCATGCAATTTCAGTTTCAGTGCATCAACTGAAATTAGTATGCACGGCCGCTGAGGCGGCCCCGCAAAAACTCATTATGATTCAGTTGTTTTGTCGCCACAAAAATTTAAGGTTAGCGGATGTTTGGCGTGCTTGTTTCTGCCGGGCTGCGCGGGCGCGGGCGCAGGCGGGCCGGGCGGGCGGCCCGGGGCCGGGGTTTTTCGGGCGGGGCCCGGCCCGGGCGGCGCGGCCCGCGGGCGCGCGCCGGGCGCGGCTCGCGGGCGCGCATAATTTTTGCAGTGCGCCGGCACTTATAATACACTCAGACGCACACACAATGCATTTTCTCACTTGCGAAGTCTGTGCCGGGCCCGCCCGCGGGCTCCGGGCCCACTCCGGCCGGCCCGTGGCGCGATTTTGTCCGGGCCGCCCGGGGGCCCCGGGCCGAGACCCCGCCGCAGCCCCGCGGGGCCTATCGCGGGCGGCGGGCCGGGCCCGGAAGCGCGCTAGTCGGGCCGGCCCGGAAATTTCCCTACATGCCAGAACTCTGGCGCAGACACGCTGACCGAGCGCTAATTTTTGACAAGTAATGAAAACAGCTATTTCTAGCTGCATAACTTGTTCAATTAAATCACAAGTGCAGTTTTTCTGTATCAAATGAATGCTAAAGAACTGAACTATTTTGTAGTAATAATCATTTTTTATTTAAACAAAAAATTTTATGCTACGGCTACAAATTTGTCCAAAAAAATTCAAAAAATTTTTTTATCACAATATGCACATCAATTGAAAGCTCTTTTTATTCTGAACAACTTTCGTTCAAGACATTATGGTCAAAAATATCGCTAAAAAAATTAAACGCCAAAGTCGGTTCCCCTGAGCGCCACCTTAAGATAGCCCCCATAATGTATATATGATTCGAAAGCATTTTTGATGGAGATTTTCATAAAATTAAAATATTTGAAAAAATTTTGAGTCAAAATTTTTAATTCAAATAAAATTGATTTTTTTCGGCTAATTAATTAAAACCTAATGTATTATGCATCATTCGATAGCCCTTAACATTTTGCGTCGAATGATATATACAAAATGACTATAGCATGTACCTGTCCACACTTATCAATTTTTTAATTTTTGATTTTTCCCTTGAAAAACGGCATTTTCGGTCCTTTTAATTCGGTGCAACTCAACAAATACTCAACCAAAGCCGACAAATTGTGCATCAATCGACGCGTTGTGACGCCGCGCAGTCTGTGAAAGTAATAAAATTTCAAAAATTGACATTAAATTTTCTGAATAATTGTCAGCTTTACAGTCATTTTTCAGCTGTTTTTGCTTAAAATTGGGTAAAATAATTATTACTACAAAATAGTTCAGTTCTTTAGCATTCATTTGATACCAAAAACATGCACTTGTGATTTAATTGAACAAAGTTATGCAGCTAAAAGAAATAGCTGTTTTCATTACTTGTCAAAAATTAGTGCTTGGTCAGCGTGTCTTGTGCTAGAGTTCTGTCACTAGCAAATTTCTCGGGCCGGGCCGACTAGCGCGCTTCCGGGCCCGGCCCGGGGCCCGCGGCCCGCTACAGGCCCGGCGGGCCGTGGCGGGCCTATCGGCCCGGGGCCCCCGGGCCGGCCCGGAGCAGTCCCGGGGCCCACGGGCCGGCCCGGAGTGGGCCCGGAGCCCGCGGGCTGGCCCGGCACAGACTTCAGCAAGTGAGAAAATGCATTGTGTGTGCGTCTGAGTGTATTATAAGTGCCGGCGCACTTGTAAAAATCAATATATATGCAATGCAGTCATTGTTCATACGTTGCTGAAGCTCGTGACGGCCCTGGGCTTGCGGATTTCTAGGCCCGGCGGGCCGCGCACGGCCCGGGGCCCGGAGTTTTACGGGCCGGGCCCATTTCTGAAAAATCTCTCCGGGCCCGGGCCGGCCCGGCCCGGGCCCGGCCTGCGGCCCGCGGCCCGCTACAGGCCCGGGCAGAACTAAGTGCATGCGCGAAAACATTCTACGCGCTGATATCCGTGTCTAAATTTTTGTGGGCGCACAAACATACTGTGAATCATGAATGAGTTTTTTCGCGGCCGCCTCAGCGGCCGTGTGTACTAATTTCAGTTGATGCACTGAAAATGAAATTTCATGCAAATCATGCTCAGTTTCAGTGCATCACTGAAGCGTACTGCATTCACCCAACGTAAAACACATGCAGCCAGTACGTTGTATATGTGTATTTTACGTGTGTATGTGTCTGTTTGATTGTGTGTGTCTTGTCAAGTGTCTTCGTGTTACAAACGAGAATGAAAGCTGACGATCGATTTCGATTAACGATTCAAATCTTCAGGTATACAATATCATACATGTCACATGTGTATGTATAGACATAACAGCACGTAAACGTTGGTGGTATACTCAACTGAAAGACACGGAAAAAACTGGTGTCTTTCTTAACCGTTGCATGTACTGGAATGAGCCGTTTCTACTGATGTATTGAATATAGCGGTGATTTGTATATACAGACAGATTTTGTAATTCTACGTTTTTTGCAAATTTTCCATATTTGCCAAACTAATGTAAAAACAATTACATGTCAGAATCTAATTTAGGAGTACAAAATTTAAAACTGTTATGTACATAAACTTACGTAGAACGTAATCGTCGAACAGAAAAATAGATGCCGATTCTGAGTCTGGAGAGCTTTCAAATTAGTTCAACACATGTGATTATAATAAAGGTGAAACTCGTATTATTATTTATTAAAATTAGGCAATGAATATTATTAATAAATAATAATATTAATTATTATTTATTTGCGTATTATTTGTATTAGAAATTACAATAACTATATACTGACAAAAAATTCAAGTGCATGCCGCGCTTAATTTTACCGATACGGTAAAATAATACTGATTGTCGTCATGTCAAAACATATAAACTCGTCAACAAAAGTGCTTGTTTTGTATAACTTTGTTCAGCTAAATCACAAATGCATGTTTTTGGTATCAAATGAAAGCTAAAGAACTGAATTCTTTTTTTAATAATAATTATTACCCAACAGTGGCGTACCCAGGAAAAAATTTCGGGGGGGAATGGGTTCTGAATTTTTTGACTCATATATATGTGTTTTATATGCATTTCCTGACACGGTAATTTGTGCTATATATGTATCAGTACGTATGTATGAATGTGTGAGTCAGTGAGTGAGTGGCCTAACGGCTTGGGCTATGGATGTTAGTCAATGACGTTATACTATCTTATATACACGCATCTTAGCAACCGTCAATCACGCGTATTTTACGTATCCTAGCAACCGCACACAAGGCAAATGATATCCTAAACAAACTAGTAATAATGAAAGGGAAAGAAAGATGGAGCATTTCTGCGCATACATAGACTGGCTGAAGTGTGAAAATAAATGAAGTTCCGCCATTGTTTCTGTATTGCCCTCACTTGTCATAATTGCAGTACAATTATTAATGTAACATTTATTGCCAAATTTTAAAAAAAATTTAAAAGCTTGAATAATCATTTTTTTTGTAAAAATTTTTCTCCTTTTTTGCCTCTTGTGGGACTGCCCCTTCCCCCTCTCCCCCAGGATCAATTGGAGGTGGGTCTTCGACCCATCCCCTCAACTGCATGTGTGATTATGTTCCAGATTATGAAGAGTATTAAAGATTACTTTAAAAAGAAGGATGATAATGGTGACTCAGACGATGCTGAAAGGCCTACGGTACCCAAAAAGAGACCTCGGGGGGCCGAAGGCGCGGGGTCGAGCCAGTGCGAATCTGAGCTAAATCCGGAAACTCTCTCAGCCACGAGCTCTGCTTCGCCGCAATCATTCCTTTCAATAGAAATAGATCCTACTCCTCCACCCCAATCTAGCACGGAGCTTGCTTCTCCCTTATCTCCAGTAGATTTGCCAAGTTCGTCACCCGCGGACGAGAATCCCTACAAAGCTCCCAGACCCTTACCTTTTGCCATCAAGCCGCCTCCATTTATTCGTTTGGACATTGGGGCTAATGTTAATAAGACATTGAACGATGAGCTAAAATATAAACTGTTAAAAAATGCATGGAAACCTAGCCAGTCTTATTCATACGAGCCCACTTACCAAGCCAAACGCAAGCGCTATCCGCAACCATCTTGGGTAAATATACCATATGTTGCGTTTTCTCACCAAGAGCACGGATATTACTGCGTTGCTTGTGTCTTGTTCACCCCCACTGACGTTGGCAAAGGAAGCCACCAGCCCCCAAACTATCTGGTCAAGCAGCCTTTGAGAAACTTCAAAGACTTCAAGGTGACTAGCGTTTCGATTTTCAAAAAGTATATACGACATATATAAATGATGAAGTTGATAAAAACTGGTAGCAAAATGTAGGTAAAACATTAATACTATGAATCGTCAAAATTTTACACACATTCGCAGAGTCATTATTCTGTTTCAGGAATTATGGAAGGCCCACACAGAGCTTGGATATCACAAGAATGCAGTAGAGATGGCTCAATCATTTCTGCGCGTTCGCGAGACCGGAGTGGCCGTTGATCTGCAGATGAATTGAGCCAAAGAAGCTCAAATTCAGAAAAACAGACGGATGCTCAAAGCAGTGCTGAAGGCTCTCTTGTTTATTGGCCGTCATGAACTGCCACTTCGGGGTCATAGAGACGCTGGCGCCTTGACTCCCGAAGAGCCTGAGCGTAATGACGGGTTGTTTCGTGGTTACTTACGCCAGCTACTCCAAAACGGGGATGAGGATGCGAAGGTATAAAGACCCAAATGGTGTCAAAACGTTTGATTGTTCACTCTGGCCAATTAACTACTCTATTTACTGTTGCTAAGATCTTAGGACATACCTCTCCCACTTGCGTCAATCAATTTTTCTGGGGGACACACTAATTACCAGTTTACAAATCTATGCTCATCATCTATGTACCAACACTCACCACAAATCAGTGCTCATCATGTTTCCATTTTGTTTTAGCTGATCCTTGCCAATCCGTCTAAAGCTCAATACACAAGTCCAAATATCCAAAACCAACTGATTGACTGTATTGGCCAGGTGATCACAAGAGGCTTAGTGGAAAAAGCGAATAAGTCTAAAGCGTTTACTATCTTGTGTGACGAAACTTCCGCTTTCCGCCAAGAACGACTCAGCGTGTGTGTCCGATACGTCGCTGTTGTACTTGTATTACGGTCAGTGAGTAGTGGAGTCATTTTAAATCGGTTCGACTTAAAATTAAGGAATAAGTAGCTGTAAAGGAAACTGTGACTAAAGTAAAGTATAGCAGTATTGATTTTAACTTTTAATATCTTACATGTATGATTAAATTAAAGAAGAAATTAAATTATTGATTAAATTAAAGACACATTTAACACTTGGTTACTTATAGTTATTTACTTTCAGGAAGACTTTCTTGGTTTTATGGACTTGGACTCCACGACAGGAGAAGCGGTTGCCGCGAGTATTCTACAGTTTGCCGAAAACAGCAACCTAGACTTAGCATACCTGGTTGCCCAAGGTTATGATGGTGCTGGTAACATGGCCGGCTATCTTCGAGGAGCTCAGGCTGTCATTCGAGAACAGCACCCGAAGGCCGTTTATTTTCACTGTGCCAGTCACAAGCTCAACTTGGTAGTTTCAAAAGCCGCTAACCTGAATCCTCTAAAGAGGATGTTTGCTATATTGAGCCAAGTTGTGAACTTTTTTAACCTGAGCCCAAAACGCAGCAAAGTTCTAGAGAATAAAATAACAGATTTAACTGCTGATGTTGCAGTGACGCACGTGACTACCCTTTGCGAAACACGCTGGGTTGAGCGCCACAAAACGCTGATAACTTTTTTGCAACTTTACAAGCCTATCAGCGCTGCTCTGCAAACGTTGGCTGAAACGGAAACGGGACATTCTATGGTCCAAGCAGAACAGCTTCTGCATTCAATCACCAACTTCAGCTTTGTTATTGCGCTAGTAGTTGCTGAAGATGTGGCTGCTCTGCTCAAAAATTTAGCCAGTTATTTGCAGACGGCTGACATTGACCTCGTATCGGCTATGAAACAAGTGAAGTTGGTTCTTATTACCCTCGAGAGTCGCCAAGAAGACCCTGCTGATACCTTCTTTCCGCTTATGTCCAAAGCTGAAGGTGTGTATATTTGCTTAGTGTTGGGACAAAAGTTCGGGTTGATTTTAAAAGAATCCTAGCCACAGGTGTCTTAGGTGGATCTGGGTAAGAAAGGCAAGACGTCTTTTAGAACTCACTTAGAACTGAAAAAACAGAACAGAACAGAACTTGGAATTTACCCATGATGTATACATCATACTTCAACAATGATAAAAAATCGCTGAATGAAAAATGAAATGACAATCAAAATCGCGTCAGAAATTAACCTGGAAAAAAACTATAACAATAACGTTACCAAAAACTAAATTATAATTTAGAGCTTGCTGAATACGGTGGTTTCCCGGTAGAACTTCCTCGAGAACGTCGCCGAATCGCTTCGCTGCCCCCACCCCAAGAATACTACAAAGATGAACTTTATGCCAAATATTTAGAAATCATAGTGGCTGAGTTACGGGCCCGATTCAGTGAAACTCAGGAAAAGCTATTTCATCTTCAAACTCTCTTGCCACGTAGCGCAGGTATATATACAAGTGGCACATGTTTAAGCAAGAGCTGTATCTAGTATGTACTATAGTCTTACTTGCAATTTTGATTTAAATACGATTGAATAATGACAATTGACAGTGGCCAGTAAGTAACCACCTCAGATCTTGTCAGTTAGCATGCTGAATTTGTTATTATTTTTTAGCCACGGCATCTCGACTGGATGCCGCCTTGGTGGAGGAGGCTCTTGGCCTGTATCAAGACATACTCCCAGAGTGTGGACTGGACTTGAAGTCTGCGGCAAAGGCCGAGTTCGAGAATTGGTCCAATATGTGGAAAAGGGTTCCGATGGAAGACCAGCCTGCAGATCCCTTAGGGGCGATGTCTGCCTGTGATCAGACAATGTTTCCAGTTATCCGTCGATTGTTGCAGATACTGGCTACATTGCCAGTCAGCACCGCATCAATCGAAAGAACCTTTTCTGCCCAAAGCCGTCTCCTAACTGATTTGCGTAACCGAACTCGCACTGATAAGTTATCAGGACTGGCCCAAATGACTCTTTATTACCGTGATGTGGCCAACCTTGACCTGGACGAGGTCATTCGACTGTTTGCAAAACAAAATCGCAAACTTCCGTTTTTACTTCGCTAATTTAAATTTAGTAGTAATCAGACTGGCTGGATCCTTATTTGGTGTATCACGTGTCTCTCATGTAAATACATGTATTGCTTTACGTATCATTATCATGCATTCCAATAAAAACTCTCAGTTTAATTATCCTAGTAGTGTAAATTCATTTGTATTCACTGATATACCCATTACTAGTTCTAAAGACGGCCACAAAAATTTTTGAGAAATTTTTAACTTTTTAGGCCAGATTTCGTCAATTGGAGACGTATCGGAAAGTGTTTCTGGCCGACCCTAAAAACCAAAGGGGGGACCCTTGTGTAAAATTTCAGTCGGAAAAAATTTCGAGGGAGGGGAATTCCCCCCATTCCCCCCCCCTGGGTACGCCCTTGCTTATTATAGTACTTAAGGGGATTTACGAAAGTACAATCACAATGCAAATAACAATTACTCTGCATTGGCCCAGTAGCTCAAATAATAGAGCAACTCGTCTGTAAATTCAGTGATAGGTGGTTCGAATCCCCCTTGGGTCATTCCGATGAAAATGCACTCTTTTTTCCAGTAAGAACTCCCTTGCTGTCTTGAAAGAAACCCCTTGCTGTCATGTCATGGCGAGACGTTCGAAAACTAATCAATTAAATATAAATTTGATAGAATAATTAATAAATTGCAAGTTTAGAGTGTGAACCTAGCCTCCCTTATTCTCTAAAGCGGCATTGCCTAAGTAAGTGTGAAATAAGATGGGCCCGATAGAGTATTTTTAAAGCGTTTAAAAGACAGCTCAGCATTGGTCTACAGATCAAAAGATGGGTGGTTCGAATCCCTCTTGAGTCATTCTGATGACAATGCTGTCTTTCTTCCAGTAAGAACCCCTTTGGTGTCTTGGCATAGCGACACGTACATAAGTATTATAGGTACTATCCAAGCTTCTACTTAAAACTATAGTTACTGTTCGGCTCGATCATTAACTTTGTAGTGACATCATCGTCAATGCTATGTTTCTGTTTATGCACAAAAATTGTTTAGAATCAGTTGTTCAGAGTTGTTAAGTGATTAATGTAGTAGATATAATACCAAACCTTTAAATAGCATTTGTTAATTTTTTACATTGTTTGCATGATCAAAAGTTGATGCATATTATGCAGGCAAATCATAAAAACATTATTTGTTCATGTAGAGCTGAGAATATAAAATTTCATTTTCAAATTTGCAATCGCCCAAAATTGCCGGAAAAGTGTGGAAAAACGAGGAAAATCAAAAAATTTAGAAAGAAACCTTAAATTGAGATATCGTATTAATATACAGCTTAATTAGCAGGGGCTTTAAAGTTACAGGCATTACAGGCATTAATCTCTATTTAGGTATCACATCGAAGTTTGTAAAAACTGTCGGGGAATAATTGTATGTGTTCAGGAATTCGTTGGCGGAAAGATTAAACTTTGTAAAAGTTCGTAATGTGTCAAAAGCATAAATTCAAAAGTTTGCATGAAAATCCTGGTTGTTTGGTCAGACTTTAGTTCTGCTCTTTCTAAAAGTCTATTCACACGAAGGCGCATTTTGCAGGATGGCGCATGAGCGGGCGCGTGAGCAAAGGCATTCTATAAATAAAATTTTCGCGCTGCCTGCTGCAATATTGCAGTGTGTGTGCGTGCCCGCTCATGCACCCGCTCATGCTATATGGCGTGCGAAATGGTGTACGCCATGCAATGTGCCATGCAATCCGCCGTTGTGTGAATAGGTGTTAAAGCAATTTTCAGCAGATTTAGAACAAAAGTTTGACTTGACAGGTATGCTGAATGACATTCATAAGTGAGCAGCATCGTAGAAACTGACAATGTGCATACTCAAAGACCGAACTTGTCTTGTGGCTTAGATATAAAAAGTTTTTAAAAGCTTTAATTGAAATATTTAGATTTTGCTGTTAAATATAGGAATAGAGAAAATCAGTGTAAAAATCGATTTCTTTGCTGGTAACAATTGAATATGTGCAAGTTGTGTACAGAATCAACAGCAATAAAATATATTGTCACATGGCCTCTACGTAATTAGGCATGCTACAAATCTCTGATATGTGCGGATCCTGTAATCTCTTAACTTATAAGAGTGCAGTCAGAGATTTGTTGCACTCTCTGAACACACGCTAAGCATAGGCGCATTCGACGCAGCGTGCACTCAAAGATTTATCGCACGCTTTTATTGTCCATCGTAACCACTCGACCACGGCTGCTTCAGAACCAGTTAATTAAAACCCAAGTTGTGATAAAATTAAAGTGCGTAGTGCGTACAGTGTGAAGGGCTGTCGTTGTCTCCGTTTAGTTACATAGGCTTGTTTATAAACACCAGTTACTTAGTTGTTCCGTCTCAATAATAATGTCATTTATTATTATTCTGTTTAATAACTTCTAACTCTCTAACTCAATAATGTTGTCATTTAAACATTTTCCATCGAAGGTAGCGTAGCGTCAGCGGTCTAAGGCGCTGACTCTGAAACTAGAAGTCAGTTGTGCGTGGGTTCGAATCCTACCGCTACCAATATATTTTGTTTTTCACCTGTGTTAAGGCCATGTGACAAGTCTGTTGTAGCATGGCTAGCACTGACACTCAGATATTCGTATGCAACTCTGCTTGGAAAGCCCTCGTGCAAAGCAATCGTGCGCTGCGCGCACTCGTGCTTTGCACTCGGAGCTTTCCAGCGCATCGTCCATACAAATATCTGAGTGCACTCGCAGCCATGCTACAACCCTTACTTAATATAGCCAATCTTGATACAAATGATATCTAAGCACAAACAAAATACGTACATCGAAAACGAGGTTTAATATATATATATATATATATATATATATATATATATATATATATATATATATATATATATATATATATATATATATATATATATATATATATATATATATATATATATATATATATATATATATATATATATATATATATATATATATCATAAGTAATGCACTAATAAACTAATGAAGCATTGTCAATGATTTTTGATGCTTTGTATTTTTGTACTCTGTACTCTATGTTATGTTTCTAGATGTTAGTCCACAAGACAAGAAAGTTATGAAGACTAAACCAACACTCAAGTTGAGTTAAATTATGCGTAATTTAAAATATTAATTCTTGGGTTTTCGTGACGATATACTTTAGAACTGATCGCGAAACTATTGAACTATGTACTAAAAGTTAGTGGTTGCTAGACTTTCAGAACACCGGATGTTTTCAACTTTTTAATGCTTTTCAACTTTTTTTTATTAGAGTCGTAGGAGGTATTTTTAATGTCTTTCGTGACACCTATGATTTTCATTATTTATAAGTTTGTGATCTAAACTTTCGGATATTGTTACGCAACCTATTAAAATATTAAAATATAAAATGAACCAAATTATTCCTGCGAGCAACCTAATATACTCTGCGGGGGCAACAGATGCCTTGATTCACCTTCACAATTCAGTTTAGAAGCCGGTGTTTTGCGTAATCATAACTTTCTAAATATTTCAGCTTTTAACGCTTGCCAGATTCTAAGAATTCATAACTCGTGAAAAATAGTGCACTTCGACTGGCCTTAGTTTCTTCTAAACCTCATACTTTTCCGCTGGGAACCCTGATAGTTTATACCAATTAATAATATATCCGGGTTGGTACGTGGTCTAATTTACAGTTAAGTAATTCCAGCGGCTCACATATGGTCCGAACTGGCTTATAAACTCTTAACTTATGGTACTTCTGGGTAGTTTAAAGTTTATGAAGTAGAAGCGAAGTATGTGTAACAGCGGACATCTTATATCTAAAACCGGATACTATAGTTTGCACAGAAATGGTTTTTTCCATGTCCTGCTTGTAAATTATTGAATGGTAAAAGAATATCTGCTGTTTAATTTACTTATAATGTTTGCAGCTTCTGCTAATATCATGCTTCATACCATAGCATACCTTCTTGCTGTGTTTAAGGTACATAAAAATTTAACGGCAATAAACAAGACAATTTTTTGTACGGTTGCATTGGTAATACTGGTAAAATCAATTGACTTTTTTCTCACAAGCTGTACTCCGACACCAAACTCGTTTATACAAAAATTACCACACTTTTTTATCGGTTTTTGAAAGTTATGGTTAAGAGTAGGAACAAATATGAGGGGCTTTAATAGCTATCCACACGAGAAAAAATTAGTTGTTTATCCACAAAACAATGTCAATAAGGCTACCAGTAGCCATCATTGAAGGTGGTAGTAACGCTTGCGACAGATCACAACGATTTGTTTTAGTAAACTTTTTTTATTGAAGACTTTTTTAATCAGAATAGAACAAGAATCAACTTTTTAATGAATGAATCAGTACAATTGAAACTTTCAAATTAATGTTTTCAATGCAAGTGATGAGTGGCTCTCGGCAGCATGGTGGCAACGTCACATGTCTCACGTAGAGCAGTCTGTCTTGCCTCAGGAGTGGCGAAATCTGATCTGGTTATAGACTAATAACGCTCACAAAAGTGGCTGTTTATATACGGCTTCTCTATTTTTCAACTGCGTTACGTAGATTTCTTTGCAGAGTTTCCGGTTCTTCAAAGTTTGTTTTTGGAAGAGTAAAGTTCGATGTAGTTTTGGAATAGAAACTTGTGTTGTGTTGGTGTTTTTATGAAATGTTTGCGTCTAAAAACCATTTGGGTTCCTGATTACGAATCCTGGGTGAAAATTTATGAAATTCATGTACATAGAATACTTTGGATCCCTTAACACCCTTCCTAAGATAACTCTTACTACAAAAATCTTCGGTGAAAAAATTTTATCAAAATCAAGGCAATTCTTGGTTAGCAGCAATAGCCATTTTGTCGTCATCATCACCAATCGGAGGTAGATTTGTACTTAGAAACGCTAGTGAACCCCATACAGCCTACAGACCCCCACCCACCTCAGAATACTTTTGTTTGGAAATTCTATTTATCGCTGAATTTATTTATATTCAAATTGTTTCATAGATTTATTTAGTATTCCCGTTTTTTTCAATTCATAACGGTAAGTTTTGTCACTGTCTTGCATTTTAACAAATAGTGGACGTCAAGCGCTGCAAATCGTTAATTGTTAGTTCCAGAAGGTATCGTTATTGTGATACACACTAAAAAAGAAAGGTGGCGTTTTGATCCGACAGAAAGACCAAACTATAAGAAAAACAAAACACTGTTTTTGATTGATATGCTTATTTTTTTATTCTTCATTCTTATTTATTCCGTTTCTAATGAGTATTGCCTGTTTATGCCAAGCAAGATACTTCCCTTTCGCGATATTATCCCTGAGCAACTTTGGTAGCCTCTGTACGGTTAGTCACGCTCAACTTAATGATCAGTTTGCCAAACTTTCACATGCCAGCGATCATAAAGCTCTCAAATATGAACTGATCAGGTTTCATAATGTCTGGCAACTTTCACATGAAGTGGACCACGCTTATTTGTTTGTTTAGTCTCAGACACGCTGCGAACTAAGTGAGCTCTCTTACCGGTGGTCAATAACCGTGAGCTTGATTAAGTTACTTTCACTGGGCAGTGGTCGTGAGATAACTAATTTCTCTAGACTGGTTTTAAGTTTGAAATCTAAGGGCCTATTCCTTTACCGGATTAAACGGACTGGACTTATTTTAGTCCGCGGTTTTGGAATGACAAGTCGGACTAAACGTACTAAACGGTTTAAAATAAGTCTGCTGCTTAATTTTAGTCCGAACCCATTCCTAAACTACCACCGGATTAAACTTTTTAGTCCGATCCCGTTCCTAAACTACCACCGGATTAAACTCTCAGCTGGACTAAAATTAGTCCGATTAAAAAATTTCCGTTCCTAAACCTGATTTAAATAAGTCTGTTTAGTCCACTCGCTGCATTTTACACGGAGTTTTAGTCCGCGATTTGTTACGCGGATTAAACGGACTTAACTTCCCGGTGCCCCCCAATTATTCTCTTGCTACTTATCACTACCTTAACCAATTTGGACGATCTATATATCAAATTATAGCTGAATAATTGGGCTATTTTATAGTGTATTTTAAATATCTGGTATAAAAAATGTATTCCAAAAAATCTTCGTCAAAATTGCTTTTTTGGTCGATTTCCCACAAATTCCTGTCAAAAATTAAATAACAGATTTTTGATATGTTAAAAAAATAATATTGTTTTATATGATATGATATGATATGTTTGATATTTTAATCAAAAATAATCCAAAAAAATTACTTTTACGTGCCTTAAGTTATTCAAGTCGGATTCGAACATCCAACCTATCTGGCCGAAGGCGAACGCTCTGACCACTCGGCTACGCTGGCCTGAATCATTACGTGCTAAATAGTCTTTATATACAATGGAGATTAAACAATTAATAGATTGTCATTTGCAGCTAGTTTTTTTATATTATGGCCCGTATTCACATACTAAGTGTAACGCTTAAACTTAGTGTTTACACTTAGTGTTAACGCTTATAAGCGCTAAGTGTTATTCACATACTTAGTGTTTATTTAAGCGCTTAGCAAACACTAACGCTTAACTTAGCGTTTCAATTTTGTATTCACATACTTAAAATTTAGTGTTTGGCTTAGAATTAAGCGCTTAAGTTTAGGGACCTCGGGAGCTCCCTAAGCGCTAAGCGTTTAGTTGGGGGATGGTGTGGGGGAGGGGTAGGTAGAGTGGGGGAGGTTTTTGGCCGCCATGGGAAGGAAGGGCATGCAATTTAAGGTGGTAGTAACGATTTCGACGATATAACTTTGAAGCACGTTTTTGTCGCAATTTTGAAACTCACAGCAAAACCGCAATAATTTTTGTAAACTAGACTAAAATTGTGATGTTGGTTTTTTTTTATTTGTCAAAATTCTTAGTTTGAGGCTAGCTACTAAATTGGCTTACTAAACAGTAAGCCAGCGTGGTAGCTAGTCTTATCTTGTACATTTTGAACTGAATAAAATATTATTTGTGTATATTTTGATCTAGTTTCATAAAATTATGGTTACTTTTAGACTAGTTTACTATTCGCTTCAAAAAAAAGATTTCTCTAATTTCTAATGTAAGAAATCGTCGAAATCGTTACTACCACCTTGTTATATTAATGACATTTTTCGACAAATTCGAGCTATTTTGCTTTTTTAATCGTTCAAAACAAAAAATGCACTTTGTTGTTCAAATTCATTTTTTTACATTTTTGATTAGAGCATCTTAATTGAAGTAATTTTTCTTCAAGAACACCCATTTGAAAATTTATATTTTTTACGATATCGCCCCTTAAACCCATAGCGCCGATTTTGCATTTTTCAGGAATCCAACTGCTTAAAACAATTTTTACAACTTTAGTTCGAGAAAAATATGTATTATTAGTAATAAAGTAGTAATTTAAACAAATCTATAATCGGATTTATAAATAACAGTATAGAAATGCCGATAAATAACGAATTCCGGATCCACAGCAAGCAGGAGGGAGCGCACTCCAAGCCAAAGCCAAAACTAAGCACAAAAGTTGCTAAACGCTAAGTTTAGTATAACACTAATTTTTAAGCGTTTATTTTGTGAATAACAGTTTAGTACAAATTAAGCGCTAACACTTAGCAAACGCTTAGCGTTAGTATGTGAATAACTCTTAGTATGTGAATTCGGGCCTATGTGCAGCTGCAAATACATTTTTATATTGCGAAAACGCTGTTTTCAAACAGCGAGTTAATTGTCAACTTCAACTGCTCAGCCAATCAGAGTACAGTTTGTAGCCGGAGACAAAACTGATTGGCTGGTGCGAAAAAACATTATAGTGGCACCAGAATCCAAATTTATCAGTGTCGGGAAGTTTACGTTTAGGAATGACACCGGACTAAATTAAGTCCGACTAAATTTAGTCCGATTATAAATTTGGGCCATTCCTAAACTACCGGACTAAACGGTTTAGCGCGAAAAATGAAGTCCAGCTTGATCGGACTAAACGGACTTGAAAATCAGCGCGCTAGCTGTTAAGTCCGTTTAATCCGGAGGTTTTGGAATGGCTTTTTTCAGTATAATTTTTAAACCGTTTAGTCCGATTATAATTAACCCTTTAATCCGGTAAAGGAATAGGCCCTAAGAGACTGTAGTCTGACAGCCTACCTAAGCCCGTTTCAAATGGTTTCCGAAGTCTGATGTCCGAAGTCTGTTATAAGTGTGAACACATGCTCATATTTAGTATTACTATTTAGTCAATGATTTTTTATTGCTTGATTTATTTCGTAATTTTTTTAAATATTTAGGTCTTATACAAAGGTTCTGTGGGCCGTTACGTAAGGCATTATATAGACTCATGTTAGCTGTTTTCTTGGGGCCTTTTCACAAAATATATTAACTGCATTAGATTAACTAGGTTAACTTCAGTATATAACTAAAATTGACGAAAGTTTATGAAACTTTGCAAACCGACTAAACCATGTCCTTTAAATTTGCTTGCAAAATTTTATGAATTTAAGTTGACTCTATGTTAGTCATGAAGTTAATCTAGTAAATCTAATCCAGTTAATATTAATATATTGAAAAGGCCCTTTAGCCTGTTAAATAATATGATTAGTTTAACCTCACGACAAATGGAACACTTTCATTCTTGATATGTTCTTTGCATACACGTTATTAAAATTAAGTCGTTGTTAATAGTAGTATGTAGTATATATGTTTGAAACAAAAACTAAATGTAAAAACTCTTTTTGCCAGAGAAACGGAAGCAAGAAATAAGGACCAAGCCAATCAAATGCAGTGTTGGTGGCGACACACTAATCAAATTGTCTACTTCTAACTCTCTAGTGGAAACTGAATCATAGTCTACCAGAAACCAACTAAATTTTTTTTATACGGCAGTGTCTTGTCATTATATACTTAGCCTTAAAAGTTAACCTAAAATACTGTAATAACGTAGGCTACGATAATTTATTGAGTGGGCTGAGTGTTTCTTAACCTAGAATCTTCTTTTCTTATGGATAGCTACAAAATATAGATTGAATATCGGATCTGATACACCGTCTTCGCATTCACCTTTTGACTATCTGCTTTTAACTTCTAATAAAAGTTAATTTACCTCACAAGAAAGTTTCAGCGCCTCTACCCAAAAAAGCACTTAAATCTTGTTATTTATAAATTCACAACCTAGTAGGTGTCATTTATTTTTGTAAACAGGTAGTTTCTCGCATAACAGTCAAGTTAGATCTCACAAAAGCTAAGATGTTAAATCCATTGTAACTTTAAACAGTTAAAAACAATGAAACCAATTTATACACATATACTCATATAAACATACTTATGCTTATACTAATAAAAACAACTTATACACGTAAATCAAATGGAATCGCTGGAACTCAAAAGAGTTCTAATTTGTTAATTTAAAGTTTTGTAATGACTTATAAGATTCTAATAAGATGCATAAATACGGATCATACTTTGTCCTTAAGAGCATAGCGACGAGGATGATGTCATCTAAATTTTCTTGATCAAATTGATTGTAGTAATTTTTTTACTTCGCAAGAAACAGGCAAACCGTCACAATCAAAAATTGTTTCTCCATCATTCTAGACTGCATATCCGCTAACATTTAGTTGTAAATCGAATTGTATCTTGGTGGAATTCTCTTTGTGGAAATGCAACTTCTTTCTAAACTTTCAAAAATAGACTGAAATTCGTCGATTTGTTTAATTCACTTAAAAGCAAGGCATTGTAAGCAGGAAAATCAACCCAGTCTGGTATGATTTGTTTTTACTATAATCTTTTGTTTATTTTTTGTCTTATACGTACATACATAACGCCTAACGTCTAAGATCAACTTGTGATATGCTGTCAGTTGATCAGCTGTCTTTCATGTAGGTTACTGATTTTTACTTGAGACATAAAGGATAAGAATAACACAGGGAAGAAAACCAAACTGTATTGAGTGTTTGATAGTTTATCAGAGTTTTTAAAAACTTAAATTTTTTGTTGTTTTTTTGCGATATAATAAAAGACGTCTTTTAAATCTGGCAAGATAAGAATAGGTATCAACAAGACTCGTTAACAATTATTCATGCATTTATGTATTTTACACTTATACTTCGATTTGTACTACTGGCACTGAATCCATTTCAAAAGTGCGCGTTTAGTTGTGATAACTTAAACAATCATTATTTTACACGGTATTTGATATGTAACTAAATGACTTCAAAAACTCATACGCAGTCTTGAGTTTCTTTTACGCTTTTAATAACAAAAATTCAGCAGCTGAACTATGAATGTTGACATTGGCATTTGAAAAATAACACTTTTGTGTTCAACTACCTGCGGTGTTTTTCCACTGATGTGCACCGGCTTATGTTTTTCATTAAGCCAGCGGTAAAATTACAAAATATTAATTAAAACATAAAATCGTGGTCACGACATCATAACATTGAAAAATACTCTTTGATCCGACTGAAAAAATCCTTCTCCCGACATCCGAGTAATTTTTACAGTTTTTTGACAAATGTTTATAATTTTTTACGAAGTTTTCAAAGATTCAGTTAATAATAGTTAATAGATGAAGACATTGAATGCCTATTTTCAAACAGTAATGTTTGTTAAAAGGCCTTTTTATGTATGTGTTCTACAACTAGCTTAGTATTAAATTTAATCAACTTTTTGACAACTCCTCTTTCCTAGGACAAAATTTTAAGAAGGGATGAGATCTAAGAGCCTGTTCTTTAGTCAAAGTTTACGAGAATATTCAACAAAAAAATGGCTTAAATAGGTTATCGTGTTAATTAAAAAAACTTTTCCTAAACTGTCTAACTAGACAGCTAATGTTAAGCCTACTTGTTAAATGTTTTTAGTCCGTTGCTAGTTTTGGAAGACGCCTTGAGGCAAAAAAAACAAAAAACACCAAACTGAGTGGGTTAGTGACGAAAGCTTTTTCCTAAGACGAAATACTAGGATGAAGTATAAAAATTCATTCAACCAGAAAAACTGTTTAAATCGCGCTTAAGAAAACCATGTTTAAACTGTCAGACTAGACAGTTATTAGAATTGCTTGTTAAATGGTTTTAGTCCGGTGTTAAGAAATGAAATAGAAAAGCAGGTAGCTCAGCTACTTGTTCACTCCTATATTGATTTAATTTCTGGATTTATTGATTATTTGACAAACTGCCAATATTAGTTCAAATTGTTTACTCCTAAGGAGTGGTTCCTACTTCCTAGACACGTTTCATACTCGTCCTTGTCCTTGTCCTCATACTTTTGTCCTTAAGCAGTTTCAAGAAAACTACTGTGCCAAATGAGCCACATTTTGATAGATTCAGACAATGCTTCACTTAAGCTGACCGAAAAGTGTCCTTGTCAAATGTTTCCCATGTCGTCCCGAATATTTCTAAAAACGTATGAACCGGGCTTAAAAAGGTGGTTAGGATTACTTAATAATTACTAAAATGGCTACCACATTTTTCATTTCATAAGGTATCAACCGAAGACTTCCACAAAAGCACCAAAAGTATACATGTCAATTTTTGCAGATTTTTTTCAAAAATATTGTTTTCGATAACAGTGGCAGTTGGTGGTATTCTATTTAAACTACAGTAAACCGATATTAGTAAACTTCAAGCGTAGGCGTAGGCTAAATTATTTGTAGGCTTATCGAAATTTTGAAATCGGCGTTTCTGCGGGGTTTAATATCTTGAAAACTTAATGAAAATTTTAACAAACTTCTGATAGAAATACCACGGGCAATCGATCTGGAAATTCAATCAAGAGACTTGAAATTATTAATTTTGATAGCTTTTGGCTGTTTTGGCAAAAATTTTCATTTCATATTGTAAATCCTGGGTGCATAAGTTTTGTTTGTTTAGCGTTTCATTTTGTCGATTTCATCAGCAATCATACCAAACAGTATTAAGTTTCATTTCTGTCTTGTTGCCTTTTTTGGACAAGATTCTTGAAATACCAACAAATGCTGGACCCAAAGCTAAAAAAACAAGCTTAAGGCAAAAATCAAACTGTAAGTATCAAGAGTACAGCGAGTTCTGAGAAAAATTATGACACCGGTTTTGCACAGGGTTCAGAAATTTTTGGTCAGACTTTAGCATCGTTTTGTACAGCAAACGAAGTTGCGCTTAGTATTGCAATTCAGTCTGTTTAGTTCAAGTTTAACCCTTACATAAATACATACTGGGGCAATTTGACCCATCCTTTTGCTCAAACAGCTTTACATAATACGTGTGAAAGAAAGAATATAACGTTTAAGTAACATTAACTTTTCAAGTCGGACTGAAATTTAATGATAAACATTGTGCACAAGTAAGGGTTGCAGCATGGCTGCGAGTGCACTCAAATGTTTGTACGCACGATGCGATGGAAAGCTCTGAGTGCAAAGCATGAGTGCGCGCAGCGCATGAGAGCTTTGCACGAGGGCTTTCCAAGCAGAGTTGCATACGAATCGCTTAGTATCAGTGCTGACCATGATACAACAGACTTGTCACATGGCCACGACACGTAAAAAAGAATAACTATAGGTAGCGGTAGGATTTGAACCCACGCATATCTGACTTTTGTTTTCCAGTCAGTGCCGTAGACCACTCGGCTACGCTACCTTCGTCGATGGCGGTTTGGACGCATTTGTTCGATTCTTGTCTTGTCTTTTTTTAAGGTTCCTTCTCATTTCTGACCAGCCTGCGACAAATCTGAGAGTGCACGCCAAGTCGCATTCGTTGCTGTGTGATGCTTATTGTGTGTTCAGAGAGTGCAATCTTGGAAGATGTGCACTCACAGGACTAGCAAATAGCAGAGATTTGTAGCCCGGCAAATTACATAGACGCCATGTGAGAATATGTTATGTCATTTAAACAAGCGCGTTCAGTGTTCACTGAAGAGTATATAAGATTCGCAACGTATTTAGGGCACTATTGAATTAGAATTTCAAGGGGTTTGTTAAGCACATTACTGTAAAGCAGTTTTTTGTCAGCTTTTGATCATTAGACTGGTGTTACAAAATTTTGCTACTGGATTTACGAAATTAATAAAAAGTTCATACTAATATATTGAAGCATATGTGACGTATCAAGCTCGAAATATATGTACAATAAATGTACAAATTGCATAATAAATGTACAAATAACAATTACTGAAATAGACTTTTGTGTGAAGTCGCGTAAAAACAACACGAAGTAAAAAAACAAACACAGATTACAAATTTTTTTATTTATTACATCGTTATGAATACTAAAAACAAACTTTAAGGAATCAAACATGTAAAAGAAATACGACTGTCATATTTCGCAGCAGTTTTAGTAGCTTCGTGTCAAATTTATTCCTCACACTCATATCTTCCGCAGAATTTTTTATCATAAATAAATTCCGCCTTTATTTTTTGCAATCCTTCCATCTTCGTAAATCATGAAATATGTATGCTAATTTCTCGCCCAGCTTTACCTTAACACGCGGCGGAGTAATGACCCTTATGGAGTTTTAATTCATTGATAGCCTATCACAGGGCCATTTAGGCAGGCCCAGAAAGTGTCCGCCCCCGTTTATCTGCTAACCAGTGGAAATTTGAGGCGATAAAGCCTAAAGCTGGCTCAGTGAAATATGGTCAGGCCTGGACCGGCCGGCCAAATTTATACCGAGGCAACTTGTCATGATTAGAAGTTTGTCTTATTTCGGTTGCAGCTCTTCTTTTTTCCATTTCAAACTCGTTCCGTGAATTTATTTTTTAATTTATTGTCTTCTTCTCGTGTCCATTTTGGCTTGATTTAAGACGTTGGAATTTTTATGGCTGTTTTGCCTTGTTTGCAACTTAGTGAAATAAAAAAATGTTCTTTAATTTTTTTCAAGAGATAATCGTCGTATGTACATTTTTAATCATGAAAGTTATACTTTTTTAGTTTTTGCATTTTGCAAACTGACCTAACACTATTATAGCTATGAGAGTAATCTGTGAAGTCAATAGCACCGAAACTGAAAAACTGAAAAACTGTTGCACTAGCTAGCATAACGGTGGAGTGCTCAACATCCATATGTGGTTAGTCTAGTTAGTTATTCTTAAATAGTTGTTACTAAAACTTTAAGTACAAAACATTAGGCTGAATTTCTAAAAAATTAATAAATAACTAATCAATAATACTTTAGGTAATTAAGCAATTAATATTAAGTAACTAATACAATAATCATTACGCATCAGAAAGCTTAATTACTTGGAATAAAAAAATCTGTTCACACAACTGAATTTGTGGACACATTCTTTGTGTGGGGGTGTATGTCTGCAGTCTGAACACTATACTTCCGTCTATTTAGAAATACTCAAGGCTCCAACCCCAGTTTACCTTCACAAGTGTTGGTTATAGAAAAATATGTATTTGTCTACGATTACGCTATTTTTGAGAAATTCTAGAGTCTTCTTTGTAATTAAAAATAAATTTGAGTGTACGTTTTTTACGAGCACCAAAAAAATAACTCAAAAAAGAATAGCTCAAAAAAATAAAAATTTATACACCAATATATAATAAAAAAAAAAAAAAAGAACAAAAACAAAAAAAAAAAAAAAAAAAAACAAAAAAATAAATAAAAAAAAAAAAAAAAAAAAAAAAACTCCCTCCCCAAACACACAAAAAAAAACACCAAAAAAAAAAACAAAAAAAAACAAAAGGCCTATGTATTTTTTATATTTAGCTTAATAGTTTTTTAGCTCCACACAATGCGTGAGATTAACAATGCAGGTATAATCGAAACTGAACACGTGATCGTATGAAATATACTTAAAATGTTTCATGACGATGTTTTATTTCATTCCAAAAGAATAATTGCCTTTTGTGAATTTCACCCAATAAGTCCGCAAAAATTGTGGATCAGAAAATGCAGGACTGTTGCACGACAAAAAGACAAAGGGAGGCACTTATGCATGCAAAGAATATGCACAAATTTGGAATTCACGATTTTTAACTAATTTTTCAGGCACATTTTTGGCCGCTGCCGGGGGTTCGGTTGGGATTTGGGAAGAGGGGACTTACCCGTCGTTTGGGGAATGCCTACGACCTTAAAGGGAGGGGTGGATATGGATACTACCAGTATGCATCTATGGTCAGATGCAACACAATGCAATGTCTACTGCATCCAATGCAACACACAATGCTTGCCAGAACATGAGAAAAATTGCCGTATTTTACTAAAAAGACGCGCACGTCGGGGCTGAAAAATGTTTTTGCCTGGAAATCGCCTGCATGTTCACACAAGGCGATTTAAAGCAACGAACATTGCTTGCGTGTTGCCTGGAGATTGACTGCTTGAAAACTGCCTTATGAGAATCGGCATTAACAGCTTCATGTCAATGTACATAGACTTTGTTTTTGTCCAAATGTCAAAATGTCAATTGAAATCAAAACCGAATCAAAAGCAGAGGGCGTTAAATTAAATAACTGTGCCCACCCAAATCCGATAATGAAGCCATGCAAAAAATCAGAGCCTTGCTGAAGCGGAGCAAAATTGGAAAAAATTTAGATCTGTTTTCTTTAAACTCTGATACTTTTTCTTTACAGATTTGGTAGCTCCTCATCTTTCACGGCAGCTTAAGCTAGATTTAGTTGTCGATTAGACGATTTAGTCCTATCTTCAGACGCAAAAATCGTGTGTAGATTTGAAATCGTGATTGTAGATCTTCATTTTGACATAAAAATTGCCAGGGTTTTGTTCTAACAAGTTTAATTTAAAATCCTTAGCTGGATTTTTTTGCTCTCAATGACGAAAAAACTTTTTGACAAATGTTACATCAAATGATTTGTTAACTTTCACAAAAAGTCCGCAGATGCATATTTCTTTCTTTACTTTGGTAGCCTATTTTGTGTATGCATGTTGAATATAACCAAATTATAGGAAAATATGAACAATTTTAAATCAAACTTTTTAACGAAGGTGTTTTTATAGATTTAATAAGAACAATTGCCATAAGTTTCCAGCTAACTAATAAGAAAGCTCTTCAAAAGGGCAGCATGATGATCTTTTGTTGAATTCTCAAAAATTTCAAGTCAATAAAAAATGAATTTCTCATACACGTAGGTGTACATACACATGTATTTTAATTTTCCCTGTGTACTCTACATCCATACCGTATCACAACTTTTGTAAACTACAAAGATGCGCAACGTCCTGAAGTACGACAGAAAGTGGGGGTTGCGCAACATAAGTCAGCAACAAGGCATTAGGAATTCTGTTCACATTAAAATACATTGCTGAATAGCGTATCTTGCGTGATACACCGGCGCAGCCCTTATAGTGTCGCCCTGTCACTAGAGCTCGCCAAAATTAGCGTATCACGGGTGATACATTGGGCATTAAAGGGTTAAGGTACCTGTAATTTACTACTTTACTACGGAGTAGTTTTGTTAGCTTCTGTGTAAATTGATGTCGAACTCAAAAACATTCAACGTATGTAGTTTTAAAAAGAGGTACCCCATGCCACCCCTCCTCCCATATGAGCACTTTAATGAAGATCCAAATCCAAATCATTAGTGTACTGAGCCGCATATACTATTCCTATGTATTATGCACTCTTAATTTAAAATATGTCATTGTTGTTCTTTTTTATTATTTCAGGACCATCATCAGCTGAATCTACCTGGAATAGCCAATTGTTAGTCTTCAAAATTCAAAAATTCACACCCAAAATGCTCACAAATATAATTGCCGCCCTTTTAGTGGCTACAAGTGTACTGACAATAGTTTACTGTGACGCTCGTCTGCGGCAGAAACGAGAAGCCATCCCATTGCTATTCGTCCAGGAGGCCAAAAGGCCTAGCTGGGGCGATGCTAGCGGCTTGTGGGGCAAACGCTCGGCATGGTCGGATGCGGGCGGGCTGTGGGGCAAACGATCCCCCTGGAATGAAGCCGGGGGACTGTGGGGCAAACGGGGCAGTTGGGGACAAGCTAGTGGGCTGTGGGGCAAACGCGCTGGGAACTGGAACAGTGTGTCTGGAATGTGGGGCTGACCGATTTAGCTATCATTCTATTAAAACAGGTTTGTTGTCACACTGATGTGAATGTTATAGCACGATGTAGAGTGCACTCCGCAACTTATACGGACTGACACGTGAAGCGACAAGTGCATGAACGAGTGCGCGCAGCGCACGAGTTTATGTACGCGAGCTTCACGTGCCTGTGCCACGTGTCTAACGCCTGTATTACTGTACTTATTGGGCTGTAGTCCTCTCCGATAAAAATGTAAAATATTTAATATTGAACGTTACTCCCATTTGATTTGATATATGTATATTATCAAGAGTACATAATAGGAAGAGTATGACACTCTCCATATTATGCCTGGCAGCGCGCGTCCAATGGGGAGCGCGAAATAGGCCTTTAATGTAAGGTTTTGAGGGAGGGTACTTCAGGTCAAATGAAGACCCCGTACTCAACTGAGGGGGGGTACCCACCCCTCAGTTCGATACCCCGTACTCACCTGAGGGGGGTACCCACCCCTCAGTTCGATACCCCGTACTCACCTGAGGGGGGTACCCCCCCTCAGTTCAGTACCCCGTCTTCAGCTGATGGCGGGGTACCTTTCCCTCACTTCAGCACATCGACGAAAGTTCTTGTCAGTGTTTTGAAATGAGGGAGGGTATCCCCCTCAACTGAAAACAGGGTACTGAACTGAGGGGGGGGGGGTATCCCCCCCTCAGTTGAGTACGGGGTATCAAACTGAGGAATGGGAACCCCACCTTAGGCCCTGTTCAAACAAACGTACTTTTTACGCGGCCCCCTTAGGGGCCGCGTATGCGGCCCCCTCAGGGGCCGCGTATATACTATATTCAGATTTCTGAAATCCTATGTAATTTCTGGTAGGTCGATTTTCCTACGTTAAATTACACTGGTTAGGTAGGTAGGTAGGTAGGTCGGTCTCAGAGTACAAATACAATTTCGCAAGACAGAACGCTGGACATCGCGAAATCAAAACAAAGAGCCCGGGGTGATTCGAACCACCGACCTTCTGATTTGTAGTCAGATGCTCAGTAGATACAAGACTATCTACTATCTGAGCCAACCGGGCTTTAAAGGATTGACTCTAAAAGTTTTGTTATTGCACAACTTCGAAGTGACTTACGTAAAGTACTTTAAAATACGTTAAGCTTTCGTACTCATTATAATACTTTATTATAATAATTGATTTTACGTTTATGATTGCAAAATGCAATGAATAATGTTTTATTTATTGTTAATGTGAATACGCTGATAATTTTGTACAGTGTACACTAACTGATATTGGATCATGTCATGCCGAATTTCAAATTCTAAATCGTGCGGCTCGTTAGTCTAGCGGATTGATTCTCGCTCAGTATGCGATAGATCCCGGGTTCGATCCCCAGACGAGCACCCTTTTTATATTTTTGCAAAACCAAACTCTAACCTCTGCTTAGAGTAGTATTACAATTTAAATGTAAAATAAAGTTACTAAATTATTTTTGTCACAACTCTCGTTAACGGCGTCAATCTGGTAACGACGGCAAAATAAAATTCCTTTTGTTGAAAAATTACGGCATGCGTTCAGTTTTTCGTGTTAAAATAGATGCAGCGCCAGACGAGCTTGCTCGTTTTGATAAATAGTAACAGTTTATCAGTAATCAGTAAGGCTGTGGAGCAACTCAGCAGTAGATGTGTACAAAAAGCGGGATTAAAAAAATCAGTTTATCCACAAGTAAAGGCCGCGTTTAATATTTCCTACGGAATATTGACACTCTGAACTCACATGGTAACCACTTCTTACTCAGCAGAAGAGCTTGTTACATGTTACTTTTTACTTTTGAACCGGGCGCACACGCACACTCGCATACTGTATTGTGTGAAATAATGCAGCAGGCAGTGTGAAAATAGAATGCGCCCGCTCATGCGCCCGCTCGTGCGCCCGTTCATGCGCCCGCTCATGCGCCCTCGTGTGAATAGGCCTTTAGTTGAGTACGGGGTCTTCAGTTGAAGGGGGGTGCCCCCCCCCTCAAAACCGTACATAAAAGGCCTATTTCGCGCTCCGCATTGGACGGGCGCTGCCAGGCATAATAGGGAGAGTGTCATACTCTTCCTATTATGTACTCTTGATATTATCAAGAGTACATAATACTGTCTCACTCTTTATAAATGAAGAGTGAGACACTCTCCTTTCTGCCTGTGTTATAGCGCAGGCAGATGCGCTGGTCGTTTTGAAGCCACATGTTGCCGTTTTATGCAACATGTGGGTAGCCAATCAGAAACGAGCTTTGCTTCTGATTGGCTAAACCCCTGTGCACGTGCTCCAATCAGCACGCAGGCAGCCTCACGTGCTATTGCCTAAAAATTGTCAAAAAACATTTAACTTACCAGTTAACATCATAGTCAGCACATACTAGCAATAATCCCTGAAAACGGTGACAAAAATGTAGGCAAAATACAATTCAGGGCAAAAAAAACAAAAAACCCCCCAACCCGACCGATCAATGCAAATTTTAACACTGAAATGGCTGTAATGGCGGCCAGTGTGCTGATTGGACAACGTGAGGCCGCCTGCGTGCTGATTGGAGCACGTGCACAGGCGTCTAGCCAATCAGAAGCAAAGCTCGCTTCTGATTGGCTATCCACATGTTGCATAAAACGGCAACATGTTGCTTCAAAACGACCAGCGCACCTGCCTGCGCTATAACACAGGCAGAAAGGATAGTGTCTCACTCTTCTTCTATAAAGAGTGATACACTATTATGTACTCTTGATATTATGCATTATGCACGGGCTAAAATATGACCAAAAATTGCTGGACTTTGAAACAACAAGCTTTTAGGCAAAAGTATTCAGTAAGTATCAAGCATACACTTTTAAGTACATTGGCCGGAGGCCATTGTAAACCTGTTGGGCCAGCGAAAGGTTTATTTCTTAATTTGCATGTTTTTCATGAAAAGCCTATCCTGTTACAGCCATTGAAACTGCAAAATCTCAGCTTAAAGCTTTCGGCAGTCGGAATTTGAAAGGTAGATTAATTACTGAATTAATAATCTTAAAAAAAGATAAATTACTGAACTTCATGTTTGCTCATGCATAATTGCAAATTTATCTTGCAAGCTCTGTTGCAAATAAATTATGACAGTTTGAAAGAACACAATACCATCGTCGATTTCTAACATATCATGATTATTGAAGCATCAGAACTGACTGGCCGAGTTGTTAGTCTGTTAGGTTCGCAACCTAGAGGGGATGTCGTCGATTCCTAGTCTTTGTCTTTTTGTCTTTTTGTTTTTGCATTTTCAAACTACATTCTCAGAAACCACTAAAGCAGCAACATACTGATTTTACAAGGCATTTTAATAGTGACAGATGCATAGCTAAAGTAAAAGACGTGCAATACACACTCCGCACATAGACACTTTAACGCTAGCACTGTGTTAAGATACCAGAATAACAAGTACGTCTTCCGAGTAGTTAGTTTTTAAATGAAAGACACTGTAAAGTTTAGGCTGAGAGACTTCAAACTATGTATGAACTATGAAGTCCAAATAGCTTACTGTTCCAATGGAACAGGTAGACGCGGCGTTTGTTAATGCATAGCTAACGTACTCATACTGCATAGTGCATACGTATGTATTAGATAGAGCCTGCTTGCAAAACCCCAAAACCCACGTCAATTCAGGTTTTTCCAAGTCGGCTTTACTAAACTTCATAACTCATTTATGAACACAACAGTTTTACTGTGTATGTAGGAGGCGGATTGGGGTAAAAGGTCAGGTGGAGAATTCCACAAATGCATAGATACAAAAGGTTTTTTCAAAAAGTGTATCAAATTTAGGGTATGTTTTATTCAGGAGGGCACGGTTCTCGAATTGTGGTAAACTGTATATAAATTACAAACTAACAAATACCGGCCAAAATGTGTACCTATCAGAATCAGCAATCTAGAATAAAACACTGAATTCGTTAACCGACCAGTGGCCCATTTCAATAAACTCACAGGCACACAGGCGCAAATTTGTGGGCCTGTGACCTGTGGCCACAGATGCCTGTGAATCCGGTTTCAATAAGCATTAAATGCTGCCCGTCACAGGCCACAGGCACAGGTCACTATTCGACATGTGACGCACACAATGTGCCTTCATGCTCGGCTTGCCAGCAAACGCACATAGGTACGCTGCTGAAAAACAGCCTTCTGTTATATGCGCGTTATATGAATTTCGCTCTGCCTGTGGCCTGTGAGTTGTGACCTGTGCCTGTGAGATATTGAAACAGAATTCACAAGCACAAGCTCACAGGCCCACAAATTTGTGGACCTGTGAGTTTATTGAAACGGGCTACAGATCAAACCACCAAAACTTGCGCGTTAACCATCCAGAATGCACTCTTAACACAAAAGTTGTCAGTGATGTCACTACACGGATTAATTATTACTTGTGGCAATCATACTTGTCAGCTACCAACCGATCGAAACTTGCAATTAAACGATACGGCTGAGGCTGCCGCGTAAAAATAATAATCAATAATAATTATCTGGAATGCATGTAGCAGCGGTCAACAAAACCGGTTTTCCTTGTAGTGATAAGTACTCACGCTGGTGTCACTGTGCACGTTAACAACAACACTGTGCGCCTGACCTAACATTTTGCTTTGTTTCAGACATTGCCTTAACTTTGTGTATACGCGGCGGCTGAGGCCGCCGCGTAAAAATTGAAGACCTGTTGGGCCGTGGCACAACAGGAAAAAGAAGCGCGAGATTTTATTACGAAAAAAAGAATTAATTGCAAGCATCGAGAGCACAGTGAGTAGTCACGAAAATCACGCCACCTGTTTTGTCTCGGGTTCAGCAACTTTTGGTAAAACTTTTAGTTTGTTCAATTACCAGGTACGTATGTACCAATCAAAAAAACTACTTCCAGCTGAATTATGTTATTCATAATTAAAATAAAATAACTGAATAGACGTCATTTATTTTTCAGAAGTACAGTTTGTCTGGACTGGGCCTTGGATGAATATTCGCTGTAAATAATTTAATTATTGTTGTGGTCGCACTTGTGGTATTGCACTCAAATTGGACGCCACCTTTCTTCTTCCATTTTTGTGTCAAACAATGATAATTATGTGTTATTGTGGTAATATTAAAACTAAATGGTTCGTTGTGTAGTGTTCGTTTAATAAATCCACATGAGCTTAATCCTGGACATTGTGCTAGGATTTGAAGATAATGAATTGTCTTAATTTCATAAGTGAAAGTGTCCACTCATTTAGGACATTTATTATGGGCAATGTATAACATGAGTAGAATGGAAAAGTTAGTACAAAATATACACACAAATATACATATAAATAAGTGTCAAGTTTATAGTTTCTAGCCGCGCCCTGCCCGCTATCAGTGAGAATTCCTAGGCTCGCAACCAAAACGAAAACGTCCGGACCGAAACTTGGGGCCGCAGCGTACATAACCAGCTAACTACCCCAACTGCCCTGAAAACCCTAAGCCTAAAAGCCAAACCCTAACTAAAATTGCACAGGAAAACACAAAATCAGGCGTAGAAAAGTGTGGCATAAGACTGCATGCAGCTAACTGTGTTTGACTGACCGTTCATTCCGTGTAATTTAACACTACAATTTCGACCTGCCCGAAACATCGTGTATAAGGATGTCAATTCAAAGATTTGACAAATTCTATACGAACAAAAAAAGTTCTGTTGGACAAAACCATATCGCTACGGATTTGGAGCCATGTTGACAATTGGAAAAGTGTGACATAGCTACTCTCATTAAGGGTCTATTTAAGCTACATACTTCATGCTAAGTTTTTACAGAATATATGAGTATGTAGATATTATATTAATTTATGCAGTACGTCAAGTTGTAGAAGACCTTTATAGCTAAAATCACAAAGTGCTAAAAAATGGTGGAAATTATTGCAAACTTCACCTTATTTCATCAAGGAGATAAGCAAACAACTGAGGTAAAATGTGACCTTAATAACAATAATTACATTTCAGTTTTTTTGTTTTGAAGTTTTTTTCTTTTTAAGTTTTAAAGATCTCCATACCGTGAAAAGAAGTTGTGTTTATAGCCAGGATGCGGGATATAAAAGCAACTACGTGGGCCTGAATTAGTCATGTTTGTTTATTCGGTGTGTAATTTTTTACAATAGAAGTAAGTTCCAGGTCAGCTGATATCTCTGCTGAAGAATATATAAGACAAAGGGACCTAAAATTATAGTCAGCGTATGGATCCAAAAGTAATTTAGTTGACAGCCATAGACTTTAACCAAGCAGGCTGGCATAAGCACTTTATTGGTACAGGTTTACAGGTGACACCGTTGAGTCTCCATTTTGCCACGACTACTCACCATTAGCGGATGAGTTACAGTTTTCGTTTTATTTTGTTGAAAGTTTTAGTAACTAATTGTGTGGTTTATAAATAAAGTGACTTATAAATAACGTCACTTGAGGTTTTAGTTTCATAATAGCAGTGCCCTCATCTTCAGACTGCTTTATCAACTATGTATGTGCAAAGAGACTATAATTTTATTAAACTGACCAAAAATTGCCCAAAGCATTTTTTATTTGGTGTAACATTCCAGTTTTAAGAGTAGCCAGTAGCCACCATGTTGATGTTGGCTTACTGAAATGTAAGCCAATGGAGTAGCTATTTTGACTTGTGATTTTTATCAATAAGTAAAAATTAATATTCGACATTTTTGGGTATAAATTTGAAAAATTTTAGCTAAAAAATTTATTCCTACTTTACTAGTTGAACTTAAAAAGTGTATTAAAAATATTCTCGTGTACAAGACTGCGATTCTGTAACTAGGTACCTTAACTATTAAGAAACTAGTTTTTAAATGAGGTTTTTGCCGTTCTTGGAATATGTCAAAGAGGAAGTGTTTCAAATGTACTTCTTAGTATTTACCTCAACAACAACAAACAACACCAACAACTCAAACGGAGACCTTTTGGTCCTTAAGGTTTATCAAGCTTATGGGAAAATTAAGTATAAGCTTCAACAACAGCTACCATTTTTTCACTAGATTAGGCGATTATCTTCCACTGCTTTGATAGGAACTTTTAGTAATATCTACCTTCCTAGATGATATAGACTCAGTTGCGTGGTTACAGACAATCGATGGTAGCTAAGGTCTCTCTAACTACAGCAATAACAACATGTGGACTAGAGCTAGTGAACTTTGTTTTCTGCTGCTGATATGCCGTACTCTAGGGTGAGTTTAATTGGTTGACTAATTGACAAAATACTAGAGACGAAAAGTACTGTAATATCCAGAATATATGGTATAGTAAACATTGTTTATTTGAACATTGGACCAAGTTAAGAAGGAAGTTGGAGTTGTGGCAGTAAAAATTGAAACTTTACTTCTGCACCTTAGTATTTTGGGTCTCATAAGACCCAAAAAATGCCTCGCCGAAACCAGACCGTCTCATTTTATCGAACGTCTCATTTTATCAAATAATGATAATTACCTTTGTGTTAGAGTTCAAAGTTCAAAGTCTAGTGTTTATGTTGTATAATGGTGTTTGATTAAACAAGACAGCGCCATGGACCATGTTTTGGCAGCGGATCAAGAATTTGATGAAATGAGACGTTTGATAGAATAAGACCCAATCGAAAAACTAATCGAATGGTTAGGGGTAATTTTTTGCGTACACACGAGTAATGACTCCGACATTGTTTATACAAAAAGTTCTCACATTTGACTTAGCAGTTTTTCGCTATTGATTAGAGATAAAACGACAAGGACTAGGATGAATTTGAACCGGGCTGAAGCTAGGTTTCTGAACTAGGTATTTGTTTAGAACAGCGAGAAATTTAGAATGCACAATTTCGCTTTAAACGTTTAAAACGGGAAAAGCTAGTCATTAGCAAATTAGTTTTTGCACAGCTGCAGGAACTTTTCTTGAACTGGTTTTGGGAACAATATAACTTCAGTCAGCTAAATTGACGGAAGCAAAATTGTATGACAAAATATTTTAAAAGTAGGTAGTTATTTTTACGCTCGTTTTGCGTTTCGAGTTTGCACGTAAAAATTGTTACTTTGAACGTGACTAAGTGAACAGTAAAAACTTTGACAACTGATACATTGTTTCTTGAGTGATTTGTTTTTGAGTTGTTGTTTTTGTTTTTTGTTAGTTTATTTATTCATTATTGCACAAAATTAATGCTAAGCAAGTTATATTTTTTAGCATTAGACAGGGTCTAAAATGTGTTCTTTGCGAATAGAATGGATCACTTATTTTATGCGATCACTTGTTCAACTTAAACTGGGAGTTTTTTTGAAAATCACTTTGCTCATGCCGGTGATCTATTTACAAAAATCAAATCTACAAACATGATTTGCTAACTTAACTAAAATACCCAAAATTATTTGGAATTTTAAGGTGATTCCAATATTTTTCATGTTTACACCTCACTACAACGAGGTTTATTAAACCTTACATGACAAGCAGACATGTTTTTATTATGTTTTACGCAAACCATGCGAAATGAAATATGCAGTATAACGAGCATTCCGAATTTATTTACAGTTTAAAAAACAGACAGTATTTTGCTCTTTCAACGGCTTGCTTTACAAAACAAAATTTCCTCTTTACATTCAAAAACCTTGCACAGATTTTAAAGCACGCCGCACGTGAAGTGTTAAAACTGTCGCACGTTTCAGACAAGGGCTTGTATTTTGGTCGCTTACGATTCAACTATGTCGCGTGCATTACCAGATTGGTTTACTAAATGTCGCAAGGTATTGTTAGTTTTGTTTTTTATTTTATTTCTGTTTTTGTTGTTTTTTGTTTAGTATTAATTACCTCAAGGACAAAAGAATATGAAGCCAGTAAGGTGATTTTCTTAAAATATATGTTGCTGTTATGCATTTTTAATAATCCTTCCTACAGTCTGCATTTATCGGATAATCGGATAATCAACCCTTAGTGCTTGCAAAATAAATTTGTTTAGTCAAAAACAAACTTGTAGAATACATTAATTAATTGCTACATCTGAACCGTTTCTCATAAGTAGGGTATGCGACTACGAATGATTTTGATCAACGCTCAAAATAAAAATGCTTCTGTGAAAATATGCGTTTGCTAAATGTTAAAGAGCAGTTTATAAAACTTCTTCTTTTTGCGCGGCCGCCTTAGCGGCCGTGCATACTAATTTCAGTCAATGCACTGAAACGAAAACTGCATGTAAATCATGCTTAGTTGGCCAGTCACATGTTGCATAGAATGTCAACATGTAGCCTGAAAACGACCAGCGCATCTGCCTGTGCTAGAACACAGGCAGGCTGGAGAGTGTCTCACTCTTCTTCTATATAGAGTTAGACGCTATTATGTACTCTTGATAGAATCAACTAACTAATAAATTGTCTGACTTCAAAGATTTGTGGGCATGTTCTATGCAGGATGTGTTTGGATATGACATGCGAGAGATTAGGTATTATAACTTATTCCACTGCTAACTATTAATTAATTCTGGAGTACAATCAAATCAGTCGTCGGGTAGACTATTATAAGCATGGCAAACAAAATTTCTGTCCACTAAAATGTCACATGTTTCAATTATTTTACGGTTTTTTATTGGACAGTTGTTTGTAGCTGTGCGTCTCACGCAGTATTAGGTTTGTTAAGTATTACTTAAAGTCAACTGTTAATACACGTACGCAACACCACAAAGACAACGTTACTACCCGATTTGATTAACTAACATTATTACCATAGCTATTCAATACAGGCTTACTATACTGCTAAAAAATTGGTTTGCCTTTATGACCAAACCCTTTTTTACAGCTCAAATAGTTTAGATTTGATACGTGCTTTTCATAGATTTTGTTCTGAGTTTTATGTGGTAAAGTTTCTCAAAATAATATGCATCTAATTTTTATTTTAAGCGCTTAGCCGAATCCGGACTTGAGGTCAGCCATTTTTTACTTGCATCGGAAACAGTTTCCGTTTCCATTCTAACTTTTTTTGACCATAAAAAGTTTTGGGCGGTGACCAATTTTTAAAAAATTAATTAGAATTCAATAGGAAAACTTTTGTTAAGTTTGTTTGATGTAGTCGAAAGTATAGCTAATTCAAAGTAATTCATTAGTCCCGTATGTTGTACATATATGTAACATAAGTAAATAATATTAGTAACCCGAAAGCATTCACTAATGTCCAACGAAAGCCCGGTTCATACTTGTTCAAAAACAGAGGGACAAGGCCAAAGACAAATTTCGGTCAGCTGCTCTGAAGACTTAACAGAAGCGTTCCAGCTAATTTTTTTTGCATACGGTCTGGAATAAATAATTGACCTCAAACATCTTCATGCAAAAAATCGGCTTATTTGGCCAGGTAGTATGCTTGAAATTTCTTAAGGACAAAATGATAGTGACAAGGACAAGGACGAGTATAAACCGGGTTTAATAAGTGAGTTCAAGCTGCCCAGCTATTTATTGGAGAACACCATTTTTATGAGTTTTCAACTACATGTTGTGTACATTTTGTTTGACCACCTATCAGTAAAATTTCTAGCAGAAACACTGTGTGAGCAGTTTAACAGCTGAACAGGTTGTACAAGTTTTGTATATTCTATGTTCATCATTCAATGTTAAAATCTAATTTTATTAAAACATTTAATTATGGAATTAAGCCCGGAACTCAAATAAGCCCCACCATTGACTCAAGAACAAAACTTACGTGTTTCAACTTTTTTATTTTTGTTTTTATTGTGTTAATCGGTTAGTTGTTTCTAAAATAAAACCTTACTTTTATTTTGTAAATCTGGTCGAACATCAAATGTGCCTTATCATCAAATTTTATCAAGTTTTTATATCATCAAATTTGCAGCACTAATAACTTATGCGATCACACCTGCTATCTCGATCTCAAATCAGGCTATTGTGATTTCAGACTAATTCCAACTCGTCGTATTTGTTCGGCAATGATTCCCAGTATTCCGATCACTCAGTGAGATCATCCTATTACACTCCGGCTAGACGCAGATCTTCCGAAAATACAGCCCCACTCCGACATCGAAAACACAGCATGCCGAAGTAAGCACAAAATTGATCAAAGCTTGAGCTAAGCATTTTTGGTGATATTTTTGACTGGACCTAGCTTCGAAATAACTTAGTATTTAGTACTGTAAGTTATGTGTTTAACGACAATTTAATTAACTGGCATGACGACTTTATGACAGACACAAAGTTAAATCTTATGATACCGAAAATGGTTCTGCCCTGGCGGTTTGCTCTAATAATAAAAAATAAAAAATTACCTAAAAAATGTTGCAGCTTCTGTAGGTGCAATATATGTACTGAGGACCATTTTTAAAATTATATTAACTGGATTAGATTAACTAGATTATATAATTTCAGTATCTCAACATACTATTTACGAAAGTTATGAAACATTGTGAAACAAGTTAACCGTATCGTATGCATTGTTTGCAAAAGTTTAGTAATATAAGTTATTCCATCCAACAGTTTTTGAGTTTTGAAACTAATCTAGTTAATCTAATCTACTTAAAAAATATTAAGTTATGAACTCCCTAAAAATTTTTAAACATTAGAGGTTAACAAGAAGGTGCTCTAACATTGTCACTTAATACTGTGCTTAGTTTCTTTTTGGTCATTGGGCTAAAGACCTTTTGATGTTGTACATAGCTGCTTATCATGCGTAGTGGATTTAATTTGGGTAGGCGTAAGACTGCAGCAATTGTTTAGTTAATTTGTTGTAAACAATGGTAAAATTACTGTAGTTAGACTTTTTGTTTTTTAACCACCCTCGAGTTACTGAGGATTTCAAGAACAAACAAGCCGCACTCCACCTTGTAAGGCAAAATGAACTCCCTGTGGTAAAACAGCAGACAATAGGCGATGTATTATGTCAGAGATTTAGTTTAAACTTATTTTTCCTGTTGTGTCACAGCACAACAGGTCTTTAATTTTGATTTTTGGCGTAATAACACTAGACTGTGCAAGAAATTCTTCTGTATGCATGTTTTACTTCAGCTCAAATATGTATGTGCGTGTGTCACCTAGAAATAGGTACAGTGTTAAATTACACTGAAAGACAGGTAGCTCAGCAGAACACAACTATCTGCAGTGCAACGCTACGTTGATGGAATTTGCAGCTTCAAAAAAGTTAATTCAGGGACGGAATCTAACCATCTGTCCTCAGATTATTAATGTAAAGCGCTGCCGTCTGAACCAACCGGTTCCTAGAACTTAATCACAATAACTGAATGATTTTAGTGGAAGAGAATCACAATAACTGAATGATTTTAGTGGCACAGTGCATCAGACGCAAGCTTTCAGTAATAAGAACTCAGCAAACAGTGCTACACTAAACTTATTTCAACGTAAATTCTGAAAATACATATTGATCAACGAAATGATTATCGATGAACCAAAATCTTAATAAGGCTGTTGATGTTATCTTACGTTTGTAATCACAGAACACCAGTTGTCATATTGTTGACTTTTACAATTATTAGCAAGCCGAAATAGCACAGTTGGGAGTGCATTACACTGAAGATCGAAAGGTTCCTGGTTCGATCCCGGGTTTCGGCAACTTTTTTAAACTTATTCTAAATTTGCCGTTTTTAATAAGATTGTCTTTAGCTTTATATTTATTTTTCCAGAAACTAGGAATAAATATACATCTTAAGGATTTCCCTTTTCGTTAGTTATTCAAGGCATTTCATGTTGACCTTAGCCTATGAACGCGATGCTTTTTCCAAATTTGATCGCTGTGTTTTATATTAATATCGTTTTACCTATTTTTTCCTTTGAAAGATACCTGCAGACTAGGAATTGATTTACTAAACTCCTTAATCGAAAAACGCAGCTCATGACTTTTGAATTAGAATGGTGTTATGATACATCATTTTTTCGTTTGAGAGACTTCTAGCTTGTTTTTACACAATTTATTGTGCAGGAAAAACACCTTCAGTATTTTGCATACACAGTTTGCTGAAAGAAACACTACGCCAATCTTTTATATTACACAATTTGAAGTAAAATAATTGCTGCACAACAGGTTTTAGCTGACCCACTGGTCAGCGTACTTGAAAGTGTTGCTTAATACTTACTGAAGCTTTTGCCGCAGATTGAGCTTGTTTTATCCGTACATTTTGAACATTTCATACCTACCACTTTCGTTAAACAAGTGCCAACTGTCACAGCCAGTTTAACCACAGCCTAGTTTGAGAATAACATAAAGCCAATCTTATGACTGCAATACCAGACCCGGTTTAAGATCACCATGTGATCATAAGGCATAGGTAGTTTTAGTTAATCACTCGTGACTGCTGACACCATATTTGGGAATCCTGACTAAATTACTTTGCTTGTTTTGCCGCACAAATTAAACCTTGTCTCGATTTTATACCCATCTGCTTTTGCCACTACAAATAAAGTAGATAATTTCAATCCCTCAGCCCAGACTAAAAAGGTATTGTGTCAATGCCATGCTTAGCGCCTGAAGAGTCCTCGCAATTAGCTTGTTTTTGACATACCCTCACAGATTATGCCTAAGCCTCAAAAATAAGAACAGTTTAAGATTGCTGTTTCATTTTCAGAGCACTGGGAAACGCCGCTGGAACCAACATGAAAGTCGCCAAACAGGCGAACCCCTCGGGTACCCAGCTACCAGCCAAAGAGCAGGAGAGTTCGGTAGCAATGCCTTTTAGCATCAACCAAGCTTTAAAAGGCGCCGTTGAGGCACCTCTTATCGATCCCCCGCCGGTGACTGCATATGATGACCCCGAATCCTTACATCAACCCGGCACTGGTGGGTGAACGAACGTTTATGAAGGTTTGAAGGTTTATTTAGGAAAACCGAAAAAGCAGTGTAAATTACCAACATAAAATCCATAAAGGACAGACTATGCTAACATTCTACGGCGTCACGTATTACGTTGCATAATACTCAGTTTCCACTGACATCTGACTTAGGGTATCAACTGATTTACTCAAGTAAACTTTATGTACAAGACCTGTCTGATGTGTCAATGAATTTTTGCTAAATTCTCAAGCAACAACACAGCCCAACCCTCATACTCGTAGTTTACTTGTGTTTACTTGGTATATAGCTGTGTAGAATGAAGTTCAACTAGCGTGAAAGTTTTGAAGTGATTTGTTTGTTGCTTCACTCGAGCATACTTGCTAAACTTATGGGTCACTCGCTAATATATACGTATTTATAATTAATAACACATGATCCTATCATGACCATTATTTTTAAGGTTTACCATTGGAACCGTGGATCAAGCAACTGGAACAGTTGGGAGCCTCAGGGTTGATCCAAGAATACCAGAAAATCCGCAAGGAACCACCGTGTGGAACTTTTAGGGTAAACCAATGCTAATTTTATTGTGTAATTCAAGTCTAATTTTATGCATAATAACGTGTAATGCTGCTAATTTAAGACTATGTGTTCTCGTCAGACAAAACAAAAAGATACTAAACTGCAAGTTTGAAGCGGCGGATTATCTAATTTCTGTTGCTTTTGTTTGATCACTGTAATAAATCAGCTGACTTAAAGTCTGCCTGAACGCTAACCTAGTCTAAACCAATTATCGATGTGTACGATACGTAGTCGGAACGTACACAATTATACAGTCACTCCAAGGGGACTCTGTACGGTATATTTTTTACCTAACTCTCAATTCTCCACTCTATTCTAATTTAGACATTTCAAAGACACAAGGAAAAGAACAGATATCACGATGTGTTGTGTTACGATCACAGCAGAGTGCTTTTGGAGGACGGCTACGGCACCACAGACTACATACACGCTAATTATATTGGTAATAAGGAGACCGTTTGCTGATCTATTGCAGACGTTTTAAGCTAGCTTACACTGTTGGATAAACTTATTAAGATTTACAATTAAGCTGTTATTAAAATTTTTTTGAACTTAAAGTTTGAAGTTCGATTCTAAACGTCATAATTTTTAGTGTTCTCTTGTTGTAAATGAGAATTAGGGCCTTTGAGACTAAAAACTTATCTGTCTTCTCAACACGTACAGCCGTATGCTCTGAATCACAAAGACAAACAAAATTTTATTTGCTTCCACTTTTTTAGTTCCATTTTACACACATTGTGTTAGTTTTTCAGTTAGCTGTTAGTTGATTAGTCTGTTTATAGCAACGAATGACTGTTTGTCATATCTCCTGTTGTTATGTAGTAGTGTTATGAATTTAGATGGATACAAACAGAAACGCTCCTATATTTGCACACAGGGACCAATGAAACAGACCTTTATTGACTTCTGGCGAATGATATGGCAAGAAAAGGTGATTTACTGACAATTCCGCGTCGGTTGAATAAATTAATGTGAATAGGTTGAGCAGTTGTTTTGTTAAACGTCACATACACATATTTTTAACTTGTTTTTATTTAACGCTCTATTCACACTTGTAAGACATACTTCACACTGACAAACTAATATATAACCAATTCCGTTGACTGTTTTGAAACCATTGTTTCTTCGTCGTCTGTTAGCTAACTGCGTACGACTCGAGCAGCTCATTACCAAGAGTACATTAGTGTCTACTAGAAGGAGTAATGACACCCCTGGATATAGTGCGATTCAGAGTTAGTCTCCTATTACAATAAGAATGAGATATTTATCAGCCTGACTTTGTTCCAGCGCAGGCAGTTGCGATCGTCGTTTTCAGCCTACCTGTTGAAGTTTATTTAAATACCTAGTTACGCGGCCAGTAAGAAAACGGTATACAGGTAGGCCCGAAATGACACTGTCATCTGTTTACGCTAGAACACAGGCAGACCGAAGAGTGTCTTAGGTACTCTTTTTCAATACCAACAAACTGACTTATCGATAGTTTTTCATCAAACAAGATTTTTGTGCATCGTTTAGGTTCTAATCATTGTCATGACAACACGAATGGTGGAGCGAAACAAGGAAAAGTGCGGGCAGTATTGGCCACCTTCTATGAAACGAAACGTGCGCTATGGTCCATTTCTTGTAGCTCTTAAGGTATGCAACACAACAGCAACACTCCTAAACTAAATGAAACGGACTAAACATTTGCTTAATGATTTATCTTATCGTTTAGATTAATTTGCACAATTTTGCGCAGTGTTTTTAAATACTTGGCATTATGCTTGGACTCATACAATTTGATGACATGAGTTATTGTTGTAAATGAGAATTAGGGCCTATGAGACTCGGGGGCTGTGGTGTAGTGGTTAGCATGCTTGACTTCGAAGCAGGCGGCCCGGCCCATCAAGTCAGCATGAACGAAAAAATTGAAATTGAATACCCATCTTTAGTGATCTAAGATCGAATTAAGAAATGACTCCCTTATCCGATCCAAAACTTTTTAAACATTAAATGAAATAAACGGACTAAATGAGTTAAATTATTGGCCTAATTTTAGTTCGAACCCGTTCTTAAACTACTACAGGACTAAACGGATTCGACATGCACAATATCATGCGTGTCTGTTTAGTCTATTAAAAAGCAGCGCGCTAAAATCTAAGCCGTGTAATCTGTAGGTTTTGGAATAGCATTTTGTAGCTTAATTTTTAACCAATTTAGTCCAATTAAAATTAACCCTTTAATCCGGTAGAGGAATGAAGTATTTATAACAATTTTTTTGGAATTTTGTTCCCAAATTTCAGAAAGTGAAACGAGAAGATGATTACGACTTATCGTATTTACAAGTTCGAAATCGAATGAACGAGCAAGAACGGATTGTCTGTCACATTGCATATCACGCGTGGCCAGACTACAAAGTCCCCAAGTCCCCAACCGCCTATTTGGAATTCGTCAATAGTGTCCGAAAACTGCAGGTGCCTGCCTTTGCTTTTGAACCTTTACTAAATTTTCAGAAAATAGTCCTTATAAATCTTTGTAAATACATACTAAACATGCTTAGAATCATCTAATTGGGAACATGTTTAATAGTTATTGACATAAAACAACATATACATGGAAAGTAAAAAGTGAACGAATAAATATTTGCATTAGACATAGATCGACTTTAATGTTGTAAAAACGTTCATATATTACATCGATTTCAAATGAAAATAAATAGACCTATATTTTTGATTGTAAAATCTGTTGGTTGCCTTTAAACACTTAATGTACAATTTATGTACTTTGTTTAGTATGTTTCAACACTAAATGTACTCAATGAACAACAACTGAGTGCGCTCACATAGTAATAACTGCACATATATAAAAAAATCTAAAATCAAATTCACGAAAATCAATAGTAACCTACAAAATTTTATAGTGGTCAACTGCTGTTTGATTAAATATTATAGTAAAAGCCAATTTATTGTTAATAAATTTATTTATTTTATGTTATTTATTTATTTATGTATGTTTTATTTTATTTATTTTAGGCAACTCAGCTTAAGCTCCAGATGCCAGAGTGGACGGGTCACGTTCTGGGACCGCCTATCGTTATCCACTGTTCGGCGGGAATCGGTCGAACGGGCACTTTTGCAGCCATCGACATTTGCTTGTATCGATTAGTGGAAACGGGAAAATTAGACGTCAATGACGTTGTTAGAAAAATTCGGTCACAACGTGTACATTCCGTTCAAACCCCAGAACAGGTACAGTATAACATTCACTAGCACTTTGAAACAACGCCTCCTAGAGGGTTTGACGACTTTAAATGGTACTGGGATTCCTTGGCTTTGCTGTTTTTTACTTTTTATTATATTAACTGGATTAGATTGCCTAAACTAGTTTCAGTGACTCAAAATAAGATTGACGAAAGATAATGCTTTGTAAAACGCCTAAACCCCATCAACTGCATTTGCTTGCAAAAGTTTTTCTTGAGCAAATGAAGTAAGTCTACTTAATGAAATCCTGTTAATGTTAGTTTACGAAAAAGTCCAAGCACCAGCTAAATGGTAACACATGATAACCAAGTTGCACAACTAAATTACTAGAAACTCATGTTACAATGCAATACATAATACAAATTAAGTTTCTGACAGGTTTGTCAAAAAATGACACTGATGTGTTTTTTTCTGAAAATTAATTTATCCTTATCAAGATGCCCCTGTTTCAATAACAGGTTGTATATCTCCTGAAGACGCAATGAATTGTGGATATGTTTTAGTATATGTTTATTCATTTGGTATTGATCGAATTCGCTGTCAATTCCGGCATGTATGACGTCGCCAAGCTTGATCTGTCTGGCTTCGTGGAACCAATTCAAGGCAACGGTTGATGTGGTATTGATGAAAATATTTAGTTAATTGATTGATGAAGATATTTATTCATATACTTTCAATCATAAGAGACCATATAATTGAACGAAACTCTTCGGAACAGTCTAGCTTGATCCAATTTTACTCATCTTAAAATGAAATAGATAGCCACAAGGGTCGATTCATACTTCCCAGTGTAGATTTTAACCTATATATTTGTAAAAAATCTCACAACCAGCTATATTTGATGCACGTAAGT
>JASANF010017193.1:0-15702 GCA_030248245.1 Trissonchulus sp. WLG1_4
TTTTAATGGTGTATTTAATGGTATTTGATTATTTTGTTTTTCAATTATTTATGTAGTATATATCATATTTCAAACTGTGGGTCATATTCGAAATCGGATTTGGCGTTCACGAGAATGTAACATAGCACAAATCGCATTGCTGCCCAAATTTTAGCCGACTGCACACGTGTCTTACCGGCTGAGTCTCCTTTCAACTGAAGCCCGACAGTTGTATTAAGTTTGAACTGTTTCTTTGTTTCTTACTTTATTTTAAGCGTACTTAATCTGTTTCTGGTAGCAGGGACTTAATTTAATGTTAATAGCAATGTTTCTGTCTTTATGCGGATTGTAGCTGCCAAAAAATACAAACCATGTTGAATTTATTACTCGTATGACGTTCTTTGCGAATAAAATGGAAACGTGCTACTGAAGTGTTACCAATTAAGGTGGTAGTTACGTTTTCGCAGCTTTTTTCAATTTGCTATTTTGTAGCAATTACTAAATCAATTTACAAGCGGTCTTTCGCATATTGATAATTAACTTATTTTTTACAAAATTACAATTTTTCAAGAGTCGATGTTACTCATAGTGTGCACGCCAATTAATTTGGTGAAGCTCATCAGCTCAATTTTATGCATTTTTCCCCGTATTTCGTTATTTCTTCACTGTAGTAAAAAAATTCCGCATACAGTCAAGCAATTTATACCAAAGGCACGCTGATGGTTTATAAAAGTGCTGGTATGCTTACCTAAACGTAATAATTTAGCAGATTTTTACAGTGAGCAAAAGTTTGCCTCAAATTTTTCTAAAAAGTCAAGAAACGACAGTTGTATGACTTTGGTAGGCTGTAACTAAAAAAATAATCAACCTTTTCACTCAATTCGAAAACGGTATAGGGCAAATTCATTTGGCTACTGTCAAATAAGCTGTCTTCGAATTCTTATTAACGGAACAGGATATTGGTTACTTCAACTGAAATCACTCATTGTACTCAGAAATGACGGATTTTTCAAAAAATTTTAATTCAGTTAAATATGGCCTGATTGGGGTCAGGTAATATTACATTAAGCCCAGTTTTCCCGTACCCGTTGAAAAAATGGCGGACGAAAGTTTTAAAAATGACGTTTCAGGAGACTGAAGAAAATTTTCAATTTTTGAAGGGGTTTATTAACACTGCCAATGCTCGTGGCTGCTGTGACATATACTAACCAAATTTTGCAGGTATAATAGATGCATAAGGGACTATGAACATGTACATTATTGAGCAAAGTGGTTATTGGTATTTTGTGATATTGGCATGAGAAGTCAGAATTGAGGTAAAAAAACTTCAAAGTGTTTACAGATCGCCTAGAACGACTAACAGAAATGTCACATTATAGCTGAAAATATTCTTAAAATAAAATGGGTTAGACCTTTTTTGAATGGCTTTTTTGAGTAGTGTAAGAGCCACAAAAATTTGCATACAATTTTGCAAGTCCTCAAAAAATACACAAAAAATCCAGTTTTTGAGCTATAAACTAGCGGTAAACGTTTGCATCAATGTCAAAATTAGTTGAAATATTGCTATTTAGATTCGCAATATCCGTGCCAAATTTGATTATGTTCGGTTAAGTAACTTTTGAATTATTGCAAAAACTTCGAAAACGTAACTACCACCTTAAGGGGGGGGGGCTACCCAGGTCAAAAATCAAAGTTCTCCAATTTTGCTTATTTTCACATATGTTATTCCCCCAAGGCACCTCTACCTCAGATAAGAACAATTAAGCTTGAAGGTGCACTTTTGGTTCAGTGCGTTTGTCAGTGTATTTACACAGGCAAAAGTACGGTAAAAAGCCGAAAAGTAGCCCTTAGTTGGACAATTCTAGCACAAACCACATTAAGCCAATCAGGCTGAAACTTGGCATAGTAGTAGCCCACATGTATGCGCAAAATCGTATGATCCGGATTTTTGATATGTATTTTCAAATCTAAAATCGAGGGCGAAATGTGAAAAAATGGCCGTTTTTTGGACCCGCCAAATTTTAGTGATTTTACATTTGGCGTCACAGCTCAGGCCAAGGGCAAAAATTTAAAAAAATGGATCATAGAGGTTGAGATATGACGTTAGGCTATCGAATCATGTAAAAATCAGCTTCGTCCGTGTTAACAAAAATTTCGAGTAAAGGGGCGCTTTGCAACCACAAAAAACTTTTTTTTGCGCCTATGATTTACACGTAAAATTGAATTTTTGGGAGCCCCTAGTGAAAAATTGGCAAAAGCATTGGTTCCAGTTTGTTACATCTGCGATGCGCCTTCCCTGGGGCTACATTGTGTGCAATTTTGAAGCGAATCGGAGAACCTAAAATTTTCACTTTTTTAGGTAGCCCCCCCCCTTAACTCGGATTCCGCAGCATAGGATTAAGCCCATTTCACACGAGGGCACAAATTGTTGCATGGCACGTCGCATGGCACATCCCATGCAACATCTCATGGCACAAGTCAAGGCACATCACATGGCACAAGTCAGGGCACATTGCATGGCACATCCCATGCAACAAGTCAGGGCACATCGCATGGCACAAGTCAGGGCACATTGCCTGCAACTAGTCAGGGCACATCGCATGGCACATCCCATGCAACAAGTCAGAGCACAAGTCAGGGCACATCGCATGGCACATCCCATGCAACAAGTCAGGGCACATCGCATGGCACAAGTCAGGGCACATTCATTTCACACGACGAAACATTCTACGGCACATTCGACAAATTTTTGGCTTAAAATCGCACGTTTTATTTTTAATTGTCAGCATTTTTCGCTTTTGATAATTTTATGTGTTCTGCCAGGACTATTTTTTGACTTGTGCTTTAATATTTGCTGAAAATTACGCATGTGCTTTAATATTTGCTGAAAATTACGCAAACTACTGCGCAAATGCGGATTTATAAAAAGTTCTATTCTTCAAAAAAGTGTTTAGAAAGTTGTTACACGTATATATATATGCATGCAATTTATATTTAGTCCTTATATGTTTTTGAACATGAAATGCCTTCGAACGTACATTTTAGTTATATGTAGTAGGTACAGGCGCAATATTTTTATGATGTCGCAGATGTAACTTGAAATTAAATATTAATAATACACATAATTGACTGTTATAAACAACAAGTAATGTTTATTAACATAAATAACTCAAAAACTAAACATAAAAATAAAATTTTACGGCATATTTATAAACCTAGAAGGTTTTTTTACTGTTTGTGCCATAGGATGTGCCTTGCAAATCGCACAAAATTTGATCGTGTGCCTTGACTTGTGCCCTGAAAAATTTACACGTAAATTTTTCAGGGCACATCCCATGCAACGTTGCATGGGATGTGCCATGCGATGTGCCCTGTGACGTGCCCTGACTTGTGCCCTGACTACTGTTATTTAGCTAGAATTCTAGTTAATAGTTAAATTATTTAACTAGCCAAAATTGACTAGTTAATAGCTAATAGTTAATAGTTAAATTCGTTTAGTTAAAATTCTAGTTAAGTTAAAAGATTCAAATATTTTAACTAGGAATTAAACTAGCCATTTTAACTAGAATTTAACTAGCTGGCAGACGCAGCTCTGTCTGTGTGCGCGTATGCTTGTAGTATCGTGTTTGACACCGTCACGGCTGTACTTTCGTTGCAAATATTATTTATCGGCGCGATAGCCGTTGTTTTGTCATTATTACCAAGAGTACATAATAGCGTCTCACTCTTTATAGAAGAAGAGTGAGACACTCTCCAGCCTGCCTGTGTTCTAGCACAGGCAGATGCGCTGGTCGTTTTCAGGCCACATGTTGACATTCTATGCAACATGTGACTGGCCAATCAGAAGCGAGCTTCTATTCTCTGATTGGCAGACGCCTGTGCACGTGCTCCAATCATAAAACGGGATAGGGATAAAGGTTAATAACTAATTATTTATTCATAGTCTGCTTGTAAAAACATTAAAAAAGGTTTGCAGATACCTTTGGGGATATTTTGGCAAACTTTCAGCGAAATTGATAGAGAAACTTTTGAGATATAAACTTTTCTGAATTCCTTCAAAGTTTCTCAATCAATTTCGCTGAAAGTTTGCCAAAATATCCCCAAAGGTATTTGCAAACCTTTTTTAATGTTTTTACAAGCAGACTATGAATAAATAATTAGTTATTAAGCTTTTATCCCTATCTTAATGCTTATCAACGCATCAGCGATTATATACTAAAGTGTGTTACGCAGGGAATCTACGCGCTGATTGGCCAGTCACATGTTGCATAGAATGTCAACATGTAGCCTGAAAACGACCAGCGCATCTGCCTGTGCTAGAACACAGGCAGGCTGGAGAGTGTCTCACTCTTCTTCTATATAGAGTGAGAAGCTATTATGTACTCTTGTTATTACGAATTACGATTGTTGTTCTTTCTGGTGCACCGCAGCGCCAGGCCGGCCTGGCAAGTTAAAAGCATTTTTCAGGCCCGGCTAAAAAAGTTATAAGGAAAAAGGATCATTTGTGCTTTGCTTATTCCTTTGACTTTCGCAATAGAGTTACATAAATAGTAGAGATTGGCCGCTAAACCAACTGTTGGCCCTGGGCCGGCCCGGTTGGCTCGGTCAGCCCGAGCCGGCCCGCTGTTTGCCGGAAATCGGCCCGCTGCACATAGCCGAATACGCCATGGCGGTCTGGAACCATTTTGTATACTTTTTATATACCCATTTTGGGCCCGGAATTTTACAGTCCGGGCCCCGAGCAGGCCAACTTTTTGTAAACGCAGGCGGGGTCACTCCTGGGCCAGCCCGGCCTAGGTGCACCCGCGGTTCAAGGCCCGCTACGGGTCGGGGTCGCGGAGACTTCTATGACAGTTCCTACAAACAGAACGACATGTAGATACTTGCGCTTACAGAAACTGTACTGAAAAACGATAAAAATTCTGCGACTCTGGTGCCATAGAAATGGACCTTTAGTGGTCAAACGACCTCGTGAGGTCGCATTCATAATTAGTTGACTGTATGCGACGGTTTACCTAAGTCCGCTGCACTACTGAAGGTTAACTCACTTGACAAGTAAGATTTAGTTGAAAACTGACGTTGAACTGGGATTAAACTAAATCCATTTAACTGGAGTTTAACTTCAGGTCAAACTTAAGTCAATCTAATTTGGTGGAGTCTGCCGTAAGTTAATAAGTTTATACTTTATATTTGTTCTTAACACAACTCTGCTGTGCTATAAAGCGATTCTGGTGTGCCATACCGAGACTCGGGCGTGGTTTAATGTGTCTTCGTGCTATAACGCCACTCGTGCTATTACGAGACTAGGCCGGCGCAAACTTCTGCTGTAGATGAAGCACATAGAAAGGCGTAAAAATCTCAGTTTTGAAAAATGCACTTGCATAACCTAGCTTGTTGTACCCACTACCAAGGGAGACATATTGGAGTCGAAAACAATCCTACACAAAAGTTGATACCTACTGGAATCGTGTCCAGGGAACAAAATTGCTTCCGAGATATAAAATATAGGTATTTACAAAAATCGATTCTCATGTGAGTATTCTTTAAGTGTATAAAAATGCCTCCAAAAGAAACGTGCGCCAAATTGAAACCCTAAATTTGAGCTCAGTACATTAAATTTACCTTCAAACCAAATTTTTACGTCAAATAGTAACTGAGGTGCATCTGGATCATTTTGTAGGTTGTCCATAATGTGGGTGTTCTCCCACATTTGAGGATATCCGATATACCCTGATTTACGGGGGTTTTATTTCTGCGGGAGGATCTACCACCACGTTTGAGACTTATGGATGGATTCGCGGGGGGTCTTCCCCACAGCAGAGACCTATGCCTTCATTCGTGTACCAGCAATACTTCACAATAATGCTGATTTGAGAACCTAGTTAAATGCCTAGTTTTATTCAGTTTAAGGGGGTAATTGCGTTTTTAGGTGTTTTTTTGAAAGGCCATAGCTCAGCGTTTACAAATTCAAATCACAAGCGGTCTTTTGCATTAGGTAGAACAATATCATTCCTAAATGTATGCCATGTATTGAAATTTAACCTGTGATTTTGTTTCCAGTATAAGCGACTAAAGAAAGGTCCTTTCCAAAATGTTACAATTTTTTACAAAAAGTTTGCGCCACAGCTCTGAATCATACGATTACCTGTTTCGGCTAAAAGTTGGTAAGGTTTTTGACATGTTTAAAATCCCCAGGCATGTCCCCCACTTTTTTAATAACTAGTCAATTTACTGAGAAAATAGCTGAAAAGCAAACGCACCGAAAATTTAAGATATTTTCTTGTAATTAAAACCCTTTAAAAATGTCCACAGGTGAAATTTCGAAAAAGTGAGAGACATGCCTGGGGATTTTGACCTTTACAGTGCTGTCCCAAAAATTTATGCTCAGGCGTCACTTATAGCTTGAGTACTGGTGGCGCAAAGTTTACATAGAAATCACAAAAACCTCGAAAACGCAACTACCACCTTAAGCGCTAGTTAATAGTTTAAAAAAATAAAATGGCTAGTTAAATGTTAAAATAAATAATTGGCTAGCTAATAGTTAATAGTTAAGTTAAAATAAATAAGCTGGTAGTTAATAGCTAATAGTTAAGTTAAATAAAAAATGGCTAGTTAAATAACAGTAGTACTGTTATTTAGCTAGAATTCTAGTTAATAGTTAAATTATTTAACTAGCCAAAATTGACTAGTTAATAGTTAAATTCGTCTAGTTAAAATTCTAGTTAAGTTAAAAGATTCAAATATTTTAACTAGGAATTAAACTAGCCATTTTAACTAAAATTTAACTAGCTGGCAGACGCAGCTCTGTCTGTGTGCGCGTATGCTTGTAGTATCATGTTTGACACCGTCACGGCTGTACTTTTGTTGCAAATATTATTTATCGGCGCGATAGCCGTTGTTTTGTCATTATTACGAATTACGATTGTTGTTCTTTCTGGTGCACCGCAGCGCCAGGCCGGCCTGGCAAGTTAAAAGCATTTTTCAGGCCCGGCTCGGAAAGTTATAAGGAAAAAGGATCATTTGTGCTTTGCTTATTCCTTTGGCTTTCGCAATAGAGTTACATAAATAGTAAAGATCGGCCGCTAAACCAACTGTCGGCCCTGGGCCGGCCCGGTTGGCTCGGTCAGCCCGAGCCGGCCCGCTGTTTGCCGGAAATCGGCCCGGGGCCGGCCCGGTCTGCCCGGCCGGTCCTGTTTGGCTTGATCAGTCACAAAGCCTGCTAAAATCCTAGAAGAAATGTAGCACAGTAATGTTTTACATACAGCTGTAGCCTTTAACATTACAAACACAAAGCTGTCACTTAAAGTAGCAGTATTATTCCACAGCTGTTTCTTTGATAAGTCAGCGCGAGCTCTCTGACCTTACACTCTTGCTGTGGAATGAATGAATGAATGAATGAATAGCATGACTTTTATCTCACGTTCATAGTTCAGTGTGACAGGTCAACGTATATTGAAGATCCCAGATTAATTTGTGTTTCAACAAGTTTCAACTGTAAAAATTGATGCTAAGCATCAGACGCTGAGACTGAAAGCTAAAGTGTAGTTCACCCGCGGTTAGTTTTAGTACCCGCTCGCAGAAATTGCTTTTAATACATTCATATTAAACTAAAGACAATGCTCGCTAGCTGCTCGCTTCTTGCCAAATTATAAAATAAAACTTAACTTAGCTCACACGCTGCAGTCACCGAAGACAGACCGAGGCCTTCACAACGCCCGGCGGTCCGCACTCCGCACACGGCCCGTAGATTTGCGGGTCGGCCCGCTGCACATAGCCGAATACGCCATGGCGGTCTGGAACCATTTTGTATACTTTTTATATACCCATTTTGGGCCCGGAATTTTACAGTCCGGGCCCCGAGCAGGTCAACTTTTTGTAAACGTAGGCGGGGTCACTCCTGGGCCAGCCCGGCCTAGGTGCACCCGCGGTTCAAGGCCCGCTACGGGTCGGGGTCGCGGAGACTTCTATGACAGTTCCTACAAACAGAACGACATGTAGAGACTTGCGCTTACAGAAACTGTACTGAAAAACGATAAAAATTCTGCGACTCTGGTGCCATAGAAATGGACCTTTAGTGGTCAAACGACCTCGTGAGGTCGCATTCATAATTAGTTGACTGTATGCGACGGTTTACCTAAGTCCGCTGCACTACTGAAGGTTAACTCACTTGACAAGTAAGATTTAGTTGAAAACTGACGTTGAACTGGGATTAAACTAAATCCATTTAACTGGAGTTTAACTTCAGGTCAAACTTAAGTCAATCTAATTTGGTGGAGTCTGCCGTAAGTTAATAAGTTTATACTTTATATTTGTTCTTAACACAACTCTGCTGTGCTATAAAGCGATTCTGGTGTGCCATACCGAGACTCGGGCGTGGTTTAATGTGTCTTCGTGCTATAACGCCACTCGTGCTATTACGAGACTAGGCCGGCGCAAACTTCTGCTGTAGATGAAGCACATAGAAAGGCGTAAAAATCTCAGTTTTGAAAAATGCACTTGCATAACCTAGCTTGTTGTACCCACTACCAAGGGAGACATATAGGAGTCGAAAACAATTCTACACAAAAGTTGATACCTACTGGAATCGTGTCCAGGGAACAAAATTGCTTCCGAGATATAAAATATAGGTATTTACAAAAATCGATTCTCATGTGAGTATTCTTTAAGTGTATAAAAATGCCTCCAAAAGAAACGTGCGCCAAATTGAAACCCTAAATTTGAGCTCAGTACATTAAATTTACCTTCAAACCAAATTTTTACGTCAAATAGTAACTGAGGTGCATCTGGATCATTTTGTAGGTTGTCCATAATGTGGGTGTTCTCCCACATTTGAGGATATCCGATATACCCTGATTTACGGGGGTTTTATTTCTGCGGGAGGATCTACCACCACGTTTGAGACTTATGGATGGATTCGCGGGGGGTCTTCCCCACAGCAGAGACCTATGCCTTCATTCGTGTACCAGCAATACTTCACAATAATGCTGATTTGAGAACCTAGTTAAATGCCTAGTTTTATTCAGTTTAAGCGCTAGTTAATAGTTTAAAAAAATAAAATGGCTAGTTAAATGTTAAAATAAATAATTGGCTAGCTAATAGTTAATAGTTAAGTTAAAATAAATAAGCTGGTAGTTAATAGCTAATAGTTAAGTTAAATAAAAAATGGCTAGTTAAATAACAGTAGTACTGTTATTTAGCTAGAATTCTAGTTAATAGTTAAATTATTTAACTAGCCAAAATTGACTAGTTAATAGTTAAATTCGTCTAGTTAAAATTCTAGTTAAGTTAAAAGATTCAAATATTTTAACTAGGAATTAAACTAGCCATTTTAACTAAAATTTAACTAGCTGGCAGACGCAGCTCTGTCTGTGTGCGCGTATGCTTGTAGTATCATGTTTGACACCGTCACGGCTGTACTTTTGTTGCAAATATTATTTATCGGCGCGATAGCCGTTGTTTTGTCATTATTACGAATTACGATTGTTGTTCTTTCTGGTGCACCGCAGCGCCAGGCCGGCCTGGCAAGTTAAAAGCATTTTTCAGGCCCGGCTCGGAAAGTTATAAGGAAAAAGGATCATTTGTGCTTTGCTTATTCCTTTGGCTTTCGCAATAGAGTTACATAAATAGTAGAGATCGGCCGCTAAACCAACTGTCGGCCCTGGGCCGGCCCGGTTGGCTCGGTCAGCCCGAGCCGGCCCGCTGTTTGCCGGAAATCGGCCCGGGGCCGGCCCGGTCTGCCCGGCTGGTCCTGTTTGGCTTGATCAGTCACAAAGCCTGCTAAAATCCTAGAAGAAATGTAGCACAGTAATGTTTTACACTAGAAAAGAAAAATGCCCTGCGGAAAAAGTCATAATAGGACGAGTGCAAACTTTAAGCGCTTGTTGACAAACGGCAAAAAGGAATCATTGCCATGCAAAATATCGGTCTATTTAAGAATGACTGAAGCGGAAAAACGAGCTGCTAAAAGTTTGGGAACTAGAGCTTGCTGATGAGGAAATAGGCCGCTTTGCTGCGCCCTATTATTGCGGGCACCACGGCCGCACGACTAATACAGCTCGTAAACATTAGTCTAGCATCAAGTTTTCTGTTTTCACCGTGGTCAGTTTTTAACTAGTGTCATTGATGTAATGGAGCGGATAATGAATTACTTAATTACCATACTGAAAAAACAAGAACAATTTTCGAGCCGATATCTTATTTCTCACTTGACATTGCAGAGGTATGTAATAGTTAGGCAGAGGATATTCTAAAGAATATATAACGCGGCACATTTACCCTTTTGAAAGATGCTGGCGTGCTGCTATCTTGTACTCGTAAGTAACAACAAAGTGAAACGAGTTTAGTTGCGGTACCTGCTCGGCACTCGGCAGAGGTGGTAAACGAGCTGTATACTGACAGCTGGTTTGACCAAAGTAGAATAACTCGATGATAACTCAAGAATAGCTGATCCCATTTAATCCAACTGATCCCATTTATACGACTCCAGCCAAGCCAATCATCTTGCCAACGTTTCTATCAAAACGGTAGCCAATGTTGGCAAATGAAACTGCACACACCACACCACAGCAAGTCGTCAGCCATTGCCAGTGACTTATTTGCGACAAAAGCGACCCGACGCATGCACGCACACACCACACTAATTGTGCTGCTTAGCTGACAAAGTTGCAGCAGTATGACTGCGCATTAGTTTTGGCGCGGGGCTTAGAGATACGCATATTAATTTTGGATATAGTCGAAGAAATTTTTACTAAGCCGACGGTGCCCGCAATAATAGGGCGCAGCAAAGCGGCCTATTTCCTCATCAGCAAGCTCTAGTTCCCAAACTTTTAGCAGCTCGTTTTTCCGCTTCAGTCATTCTTAAATAGACCGATATTTTGCATGGCAATGATTCCTTTTTGCCGTTTGTCAACAAGCGCTTAAAGTTTGCACTCGTCCTATTATGACTTTTTCCGCAGGGCATTTTTCTTTTCTAGTTTATATAATTTTTCCGCTTCAGCAGTACTGGTTAACTGGTGGATAATATAACTACACCTTTATATCACTGCATCTGCAAAATGACACGCCATGTATATGCTATGCTAAACTTTCTCAGGTGGTAGTTACGTTTTTACTGTTTTGGTGATTTCTATATAAATTTTGCGCCCACAGGAATCAAGTTACAAAAGACGCTTGAGCATGAATTTTTGACACAGTAATGTAAAGTTCAAAATTTCCAGTCAGTATTCTATAAATGACCTTTGTACTCTTGTACTCTGTACTGTACTCTTGATGCCTGCAATTAGTTCTTTTCGTAATGAAATCGCGTGTTTCTGTTAGTCTCAGGGTCCAGCAATTTTTGGTCCGACTTTGGTTCATACTAGTCCGGAAGTGTCCGTAGACCGTAGTTGTGCGTTTCCTGAAGGTTGCCCGTGTCCGTAGGCAGGATTAATTCATACTTCCACGGACACTCTGTGGACAATGCGTATGCACACAGAATAACTCTAATATGTCCTGCTCATAGTGTACGTACGAGAACGAATGCTTCAAAAAATCATTCAAAAACGTTCTACACAGACGAAAAGCGAGCTACTGAGCTGAAATTACGACAAATTCCAAAACCTTTTTTACCAACAATTTTATGTGTACGTATATACACGTGACTATTAAGCTTATATTCTGATTGGTTCATTCCTTACGGACACGGACAAAAGTTGAACTGGATTCAACTCGACTTTCGGACATTCTGACAGCCCTTACGGACACTCCCGGACGTTCTTACGGACATCCGGACAACTGTGAATGAAACTACTCTTACGGGCACGGACTCAACGGACAGCCCGTACAAACAACTAAGAACCGGGCTTTAGGCTTTCCAGAAAAGCACCTACAAAACGCAATCATTCTCTTAAACTCGAAAGTTTGGCACACTTTCAGCTTGACTTAAAATGCAAAGACAAAAACAAAAACCAAACTTTACTGCTGTACACACAGAATGTATATACATTAACAATATATAATTTACATAAGCTAATGTAAGTTTGATTTACATCACTTTATCACACACAGGCACATTTTCAGATTAATTTGTAGTCCAAGCAAGTCTAAATATAACTCACTTAATTTACTTCAATTCACAACAGAAGCAAAACACAAAACAAAAAGTTAAGAACAAAACAGCATAACTGGAGAAATTCTTGTACGTATCTGTTCAAAGGTATTACAGTAGTATTAGTATTAGCAGGGGCGTACCCAAAGTTTTTACGACTGATATTGTACACAGAGTTCCTCTTTCGTTTTTATGGTCCGGCCGGAAAAAATTTCCAATACGTCTGCAATTGACCAAATTTGGCCTAAAAATAAAAAAATTTTCCAAATCTTTCTCTCCCAGAACAGAACCCGTTCCTAAACTGTTAACTGTAACTGTAATACTGGACTAAACGAATTTAACATACATGCTTAACATTGGTATGCGTAGCTAAGTCCGTTTAGTTTGACTAAAAGCAGCACGCTAGGATTTACGTCCGTTCAATCCGGAGGTTTTCGAACGCCATTTTTAGCCTAATTTTTAAACCGTTTAGTCCGATTAAACTTGAACCTTTATGGGAGGGGGGCTACCCAAATCTAAAATTTAGGTTCTCTAATTGAGTTTATTTTCACATACGTTACTCTCCAAAGACACCTCTACCTCAGATAAGAACAGTTAAGGGGGTAGTGTCGCGAAAGCAGTTTTGCTCATAGGTTGCAAAAAGAGATCCTTTTGCTTTGAACTTGTACGTTCACTGAGAAACTAGTCCAATGCTATACTGTGTTAAATAAGTACTGCCAGACAGTAGACTACCAATATCTACCAATATCTTGAACCAATCACCGATTGTAAACCAGACATCACACAATAAGGACATGAAAATTCAAAAAATTCAGCCACATATCAGATTGGCCAGCTTGTGAAGCACACATAACGTGTCGACGCACAGTTTTTTGCCACAAATAAGGAAAAAGAAAAATAAAGGTTCGTTTTTCTTTTGATTTTAAAATAAGCGTCTGAATTTTTCACAATTTATTATTATTGTTGTGAGTACTTCACTGTTTACGCACAGTTTCACAGTTCAAACAGGTATTACTCCGCAGCCACTCAAGCAATTTGCACTAAATTTTGTGTACATAAACTACAACATATGTCTTTTTAGTCTATGTAAACAAACTAAACAAATAAGTTGATAATTGTGACGAAGAAATCGAATGTGTATAGGTTTTTAAAACGTTATTTTTCTGACTTTGCGCCCTCACTGCAAACAGTATACTGCATCAATTTTGATGAAACTTGGCGAAAATACTAGCCACAACATATATTTTCACAATATATAAAGAACGATGTCTTATCTTTTTCTAAAAATGTTTTACAGTTACGCAAAATCGACTGCTTTCGCGACACTACCCCCTTAAGCTGGAAGGTCTACTTTTGGTTCAGTGGGTTTGTCAGTGTATTTACATAGGCAAAAGTGCGTACAAAAGTCTAAAAGTAGTCCTTACTTCGACAGTTCTAACCCAAACCACATGAAGCCAATCAGGCTGAAATTGGGCATAGTAGTAGCCCACATGTAAGCGCAAAATCGTGTGATCCGTATTTTTGATATGTATTTTCAATTTTAAAAACGAGGGCGAAAGGTAAAAAAATGGCCGTTTTTTGGCACGCCAAATTTGAGTGATTTTACATTTGGCGTCACAGCTCAGGCCATGGGCAAAAATTTTTAAAAATTGATTGTAGAGGTTGAAATGTGACGTTATCGAATTATGTAAAAATCAGCTTCGTCAGTATTAACAAAAATTTCGAATAAACCGTTGCAACCACAAAAAACGTTTTTTTGCGCCTATGATTTACACGTAAAAGTAAAATTTTGAGAGCCCCTAGTAAAAAATTGGCAAAAGCATTGGTTCGAGTTTGTTAAATCTTCGATGCGCCTTCTTTGGGGCTACCTTGTGTGCAATTTTGAAGCGAATCGGAGAACCTAAAATTTTCAATTTTCAAGGTAGCCCCCTGCTTAAGCAGCCAAATCAGCGCACAGCCATACCATCGCACACAATGCTGTCCAAATAGCTGACGCCAGTGAAAGGTCTAAACGGCGGGCGGTTCATCAATTCTTTGATAAGCGCACAGTTCATAGGTCGCGTCGTCGAAACGATAATTGGCGGATTCGCAGAAATTGTAAGAAAAGCACAAATCCGCACAATGCCCAGCAATCCCGTAGAACATGGAATTCCGAAATGTGCTATCATTCAGGGTTCCCAGACACTGGTCATTGTCGAATTGAAGCGAAGCCAGGTCGAGTTTGGAGGTAAAGTCCGTTTTTTTGAGGTCCCGGAATTCCGGACGCAGGACGTCAGCCTGGATGGGACCAATGGGACGGAATAGGATCTCGGCAGTTTTGTTTTGGCTGTCTGAAAATCAAGATTTAGTTAATAAATCAAATAATCGAGAATTTAATCCGAAAAATATGCGGGAGCTGGAGCCAAAACTATATATAATAAAATAAATAAACTAAATATATATATATATATAAAGTATTAAAAAAATCATCCGCAAAGATCGCATGAATTAATCTCAGCAGCTAATAAAAACTAGTCCTTGACAATGTGTTCGATCTTCACGAAAAGTAGGAACCGGCTTTAGCGGATAAAGCCTAGTTATATACTTGTCCGTGATGATGTGCGTCTGTCCGTAAGGGTTTGCTCCTACGTAAAAATTTAATTGGCTGTTGCAAAAAAACGGACAAATTCAAACAGCCATTTTTAGCTAGACTAGCATATCTTAAATACTTCTGTTGCGATATTAAGTATCGCAAAATATAATTGGTTGCTAACCTGAATAAGGCTCTCTGTGTAAAACATGTTGACTAATGTCAAATTTTTGACTAAAACGCTTGAAATGCTTGCAAACATTTTCGGACACAACATATTTCAGCGTCACACCATAGTCTAAATCAATTATATCTCCTCCATATCTACCATTAATTCTTGATGACTAACTTTCCACAAGTATATACATACTCCAACCCCAAGCTCACCTATGAAAGGAGTGCACCGAATCCGAAAGATATAGTTCTAGTCCGCATCAGGCGTGAACAAAAACAGCTGCAGCGGTGTGATGTTTGTGGCGAAGAGGTTGCAGGTGGTCCTGGAGATCCGGAAAGCTGCAGCTCGGCATCTGAGCCAGCCCAAACACAGCTACATCCAGGATCGGTCGCTAGAGGCCGCCGTGCTCCATAGAACGTCGGTGGAGAGGAACCTTTGGCCACTGGCCTGGTTGTAGTCGCACACTCGGCCGAGCACATCCGTGGCGATGTCTGCAATAGAATTAGGGAGATTAAGTGGATTAGAGGCTAGAGGGGCTGCAGCTGGACCTCGAATATGAGAATGACGCGATGTATATATATAGATGAATACACCAAGAAAGAGTATTGTATATACAGGACTATATTTTCCAGGCCCATTTGGACGTACTGTAATTTTGTATGACGTTATTTTTTTTGCAACGAGACGCAAAATCTCGAACTGGACACAGTCTCGGATCTGAAAAAACTTTCCCGGAAAAAAAATCCCGGTGTCCTACATTCTTCTAACGTTTTGACATATTATGATAAGAAAGTTGCTTTCACAATAATTTGAATGAGTCTGGGGAGCGGAGCCTCGGGAAAATTGGCGATTTTTAGATAGAATTTGGTTAATTGGGGACGTATATACAGGAAA